>CM051237.1:394846929-395129429 GCA_027917425.1 Gastrophryne carolinensis
ATGCAGAGCAGCACGGTCAGAAGGCACTTTCTGTTTGCAGGCTGCCTGATGTCCCATGAGCCGCCATCTTGAATGTTTAAATGCTCATAACATGCAGTAGATGCAGGTAGGATGATTTTTAATGTGAGCAATCTGTATGTACAGGGTGTGTGAAACATATAAGATAGGCTCTTATTCAGAGTGAAGGACCGCTTTAAGGCCGCAGTATTCTGCTATGGGATCAGGATGAGTGCCCACCACCTGTTGAAGTCCACCTGGATGTAATGCTGTGCGATGGAAACTGCTAATGAAACTGTTGTGGATAAAGACTGTATGACCTGCTGTGAAGCCTAAAGTGTACCTGAAGTCCTGCTAAAAAAGTAAGTGCCCTTTTCATAAAGTCACTCTCATTTGGAGTTATTGGAAGCAAGTCCACATCGGGAGGTCCCCCAAGCCCGTTAACAAAGAACCCACTCCCAATACGCCTAAGGGACTAAACCCCCCCCCCCCCATGGACCCATATGCTACATAATCTAGCAACCCACATCGCACTCCGAGCCCTCCCCCCACTCCCTCGCTAGAGTGGGGTCGTTACAATCTGCATGCGGAGGAGCTGAGGACGAGTGGTCCGGTGTTGGGCATCAGGGACAAGTGCTGGCAGCCTGCCACTGCCGGTGTGCCACCCCCACCCTGACCCTGCTGGAGGAGGAGCACTTCAGGATAACTAGAGCCTGCTGTATGCCCCACTGATCCGGTGAGTGAGTCAACTACACTCTACAGACGCTTTGGGGAATTTATTTCAAAAGCCACCTTCTGTGCAGCCCCCCCCCCCCATTCTCCATCTTTAAAGTGGACCAAATGTCTTAAAAGACTCTTGGTCTGCTAAGTCTCAATAAGACAAGGTCATATGGCTTAGTTTATTAGACCAAGAGGCTTTTGAGTCATTTGGTCTGCATTGAAGTGGACCAAAACCTGTGTGCCCGCTGTGTGACATTTCCCAGGATCACTGTTAAATGTACCTTTCAGGTGATCCCACACCACTGTCGTTTCAGCCCTAATGAATGGCCAGCGTGGGCATGCATGCACGGGAAAGCAGCAAGTGGTAGGCACCTCTCTAGCAATCTCTCTTTTTTTTTTCCTTAGACCAGACCAACACCCGTTTTTAGTTTAATTGGTGTTGGTCCCACTCGTAAAACTCACCTTCATTACGAGCCAGCTCCAGGAAAGGAGTCCCATGATTGGCTGCCGGGTGGTCACGTGGGCAGGTCCTGCCATTGGCCAGTGCAGAGGACGCGACTCTGGCCCAGGTGACTGCCGGCGGCCAATCATGGGACTCCTTTCCCGGCGCTGGCTCATAATGAAAGTGAGTATTATGAAAATTCTGCTTGGTTATCTGCAAGGGGGCTCTAGCATTCTCGATTCCCCCCCCCCCTGAGGTTATTGTGAAGCACAGACAGCGGGACCAAAACCCTGTCATAAATGCAAACTGCATTAACCCATACCTCCCAACTTTTGAAAATGTGAAAGCGGGACAAGCCACACCCACGGCCACACCCCCTGTCACGCCCTCCAGCTCCGATCCTCCAGCAATGTCGGCTGCCTTCACCCCTGCATGCCAGCCTGTGTACATTTTTTTTTATTCCCAACCCAGCCCCCCGCGCGCCGCCCCCTGCGCGCTCACCCGCAAGCCAGGAAGTCAGTATCTTCGCGCCGGCCAGTATTTATACAGAAGACGCCGACGTCGTTGCGGCCCTGGGCACACCGCCACAGTGCAGGGCGTCCCGGGACATTTGCTAACGGTCCGGAACGGCGGGATTTTGTGGAAAAATCGGAACAATCCCGGGAAAATCGGGACAGTTTGGAGGTATGTTAACCTAGCAATATAGATATAGATCACATACAGAGACAAGCTGTAATCTGTTGCCCAGTGTCTACAACGCATTACATACAGTGGGTGGTTATATATGCACATGAAAAAATTGTGTGAAAAATGACCTCAATAGGTAAAACATTTGGGTTCAAACTGCACACCACCACACCCTAGGTGGTTATATGATTCCAGAAGCAGTTGATACACGTGAGTTGCTATTTAATGAAAGTCAATGAAAAGTGTATTAAAATTCACAGAGAAATATTACAATACAGAGGTGTGACTTCACATGACTTACCTTATATACTCGAGTATAGGTCGACCCGAATATAAGCCGAGGCACCTAATTTTACTACAAAAAACTGGAAAAAGTTATTGACTCGAGTATAAGCCTAGGGTGGGAAATGCAGGCTGTGGATGTGATGACAGCAGCCATTAGGGACTCAGGTCCAAGGGATGAAAAGGGGGCCCGGCTAGGTGGCCCTAATAATGGCCACTCTGACCTGAGACATGCAGGTTGCCACACTATTACTGCTGGTGTTGCTTATAAATGAGAGTGCCTGCCTCCCACCCCCCAGGCTGGTTTGCCATGGGGCCCAATTCAAACTAGGGGCCAAGCCGTCACACATAGGTTTCTATCACCTTCTCTTCCTTCATGTTTCCTCATTACACCTCTCTCCCTTTTCTAAATTCACTCTTTACTACTTTACTATTTTTTAAATTCTCTTTTCCACATTCTGTCCATCTCTTGTTCCAACTTCTGGAAGTATTACTCTTTTTCCCATCTTTTCTTCTCCTCAGGTTGGCCCTGGATATCATATGTGTGCTCACTTGGCATCATTAACAGTTAACAACAATTAAAAATAAAAAAAACCCAGTGGTCCCCCCCACACTTACCTGTTGTTGCGCGCTGGCCACCTCCGTTCCCTCTGTAAATGAACAATTTTTAGGGAAAGATGAACACCCGACTAACTAAGGTTTGCAATGGCAAGAAGTGATTTAATATGGTGAAAACATATATATATACACATATATACAAGTACATTAGCAACATAGATATAAATAGTAAACAAAATGACCGCTAGGTGGCGCTGTTGAATCGGTTCTCATAGTCCATATTACTGGTGCTCAATGCAAGTAATTAAAGAGCAATGTCCATTGAGGTGGATAAGGTAAGTATTAGTGTGAGCAACCAGAATTTTTAAATCCAATCTTGAGATGCAAACAGATAAAGAGTACATCAGTAAACAAGGCTTACAGGCTGGATAAGGTGGAACAACAGCTACAAGCTTCCCAACGTTTCGACACGAATGTCTTCCTCAGGGGATGCGGTATCAAATGAGGGGCAAAGCAATCTTATATACATACAGCCCAGCGTGCTAGATGGCGCCAAACTCAGGCAGCGTGCGCTCTGACGCTGTCTGTTGACGTCATCAGGGATCATCTTCGGGTGTCCCGAACGCCCGCACAGAGGGAGGTAATTAGTAACCCCCAGTGGTGGGTCGGCGCAGGGGGCACCACGGGATGTCCGCGGCCTATTTTTGCATAATAATTTGTAAAAACAAGTGATATCGCAAAAGGATGTGACTCCAGTAAGATGGCGCTGATGAGCGGACGCCCCACATGTATATGAATGAACGCTCCATACAGGGCTCCCAGAAAATGGAAGCAAGTGATTGCAGACGTCTTCTACAAAATGGCCGCAACTCTCGCGGGATCCAAGATGGCCGCCGCAAATCTCGCGGCTGTCTAAAAGCGCAGGAACAGGTGGAAAACCTCCAGTAAGATGGCCGCTCTCATAGCGGCGTCATGTAGAGAAAGTCCCGTGCATTGTGGGTCCCATGAAGTTAAAGCGGGATTCCAACGTAGGCAATAAGAGAAGGGAAGACCGTCATGGGATAGGGCAGGCATAATGCGATGCAGCACGCTGGGGTTTAATAGAACACGTGGGCTGTGTCATACCGATAGGGTTTAAAGTACCCATTTCTGACAGTTGGTGATTACCCCTATAAAACATAAACATATGGTTAAAAATGTGCACAGTGATACCTAAAAACTAGTCCAGTACTACTCTGGACATGATGGAATCTAATTGCACAGTATTCTATACTAACCTAGATTTGCTCTAGACTCAATATCAAACTGTCATTGCAGAGATATAGCACCTAGTGACTGCTGAAAAAGATGTAAACAATAGCATTATATGTATGATCAGAGAAATACACTGAAATTCATTTCTTCATTAAGTCCATTAGGATTAAGTGTTTGTAATGTAAATATCCAATACAATTCTCGTTGTAATAGTTTTTGTTCAAGGTTACCACCCCTGTCTAATGGTTTGACTATCTCAATTACAATAAAGCGTAGTTGACTAATATGATGTCCCTCTTCCAAGAAATGGCGAGCTACCGGAGATTCTAGTTTCGCATTCCTAATATCGGAACGGTGCTCACTAATCCTTTGTCTTATAGTGCGTTTTGTTTTGCCCACATATCCTTTGCCACATGGGCATTTCAAAATATATATCACGTTACTGGATGAACAATTAGCAAACTCGCGAATTTGGTATCTAAAGCCTGTTCTGGGATGGGTGAACGTGGTAGTTTTATACGTGAATCCACACTGCGCCCAGTGGCCACAGGGGAACATGCCCTTAGGTGGACACTGTGCGTTGAGCCAGTTTGAATTCCTCCCCGGAGTGGGAGGGTTAAAATCAGCTTTGACCAGTGTTTGCCGTATATTTCTAGAGCGTCTATAGGCCACCATGGGGGGGTCCTTAAAGGCCTCACCTAACCTATCATCAGTGCTAGTTACATGCCAGTGTTTCTTCACTATTTTTTGCACTCTTTGTGAGAGGTTGGAGAAAGTTAAGACCAATGGTATACGAGTGTTAGTTTTGCGCCCTTTAAATTTGCGCAGGGTTTGTCTGTCCAGACCTCGTGCTCTTGATTGGGCAGCTTTCAGTGAGGCGAGATCATAGCCTCTCTGAAGTAATTTTTTAATAAGATCCTCTGACCTTTGCTCAAAGAGTGTCTCCGTTGCCGTGATACGGCGTATCCTTACGAATTGACTGTATGGCAAAGCTCTAATGAGAGAGGGAGGGTGGAAACTGTCTGCGTGTAGAAAGGTATTACGGTCCGTAGGTTTTCTAAACACGTCAGTGATTAAGTTACCTTCATCCAGGGAGATCGAGACATCCAGAAAGTGGATGTTAGTGGTACTATGTTCCATCGAAAATGTAATGGTTGGAGAGCAGTGATTGAGATATGTATGAAAGATTTGCAGGGAGTATGTATCACCTTTCCAAAGGATAAAAACATCGTCGATGTATCGTAGCCAGATAAGTATGTTTTGTTTAAAGGCATTGGTGGGGTACACATGCCGAGCCTCAAAGTCGGCCATAAAAAGATTTGCATAGCTTGGGGCCATGTTGGACCCCATTGCCGTGCCCTGTGCCTGCTGGTAAAATTTACCATTAAAGCGGAAATAGTTCTCTGATAGAATTAAAGTTAGCAGTTCAACCGCAAGGTTTTGAGTACCTACCGGGATAGTTGTGTTGGCCAAAGCGTTCTGGATTACGTGAATGCCGGCTGCGTGTGGGATGGAGGTATACAGACTACTCACGTCCATAGTCACCAAGATACAATCCTTGGTCAATGGGCCCAATGAGGTGATGCGTGTCAAAAAGTCAGTGGTGTCCTGGAGGAAAGATGGAGTTGTGGTTACCAAAGGCTGTAGTAGCTGATCTAGGTATATTGCCGGCAATATACCTAGATCAGCTACTACAGCCTTTGGTAACCACAACTCCATCTTTCCTCCAGGACACTACTGACTTTTTGACACGCATACCTAGATCAGCTACTACAGCCTTTGGTAACCACAACTCCATCTTTCCTCCAGGACACCACTGACTTTTTGACACGCATCACCTCATTGGGCCCATTGACCAAGGATTGTATCTTGGTGACTATGGACGTGAATAGTCTGTATACCTCCATCCCACACGCAGCCGGCATTCACGTAATCCAGAACGCTTTTGCCAACACAACTATCCCGGTAGGTACTCAAAACCTTGCGGTTGAACTGCTAACTTTAATTCTATCACAGAACTATTTCCGCTTTAATGGTAAATTTTACCAGCAGGCACAGGGCACGGCAATGGGGTCCAACATGGCCCCAAGCTATGCAAATCTTTTTATGGCCGACTTTGAGGCTCGGCATGTGTACCCCACCAATGCCTTTAAACAAAACATACTTATCTGGCTACGATACATCGACGATGTTTTTATCCTTTGGAAAGGTGATACATACTCCCTGCAAATCTTTCATACATATCTCAATCACTGCTCTCCAACCATTACATTTTCGATGGAACATAGTACCACTAACATCCACTTTCTGGATGTCTCGATCTCCCTGGATGAAGGTAACTTAATCACTGACGTGTTTAGAAAACCTACGGACCGTAATACCTTTCTACACGCAGACAGTTTCCACCCTCCCTCTCTCATTAGAGCTTTGCCATACAGTCAATTCGTAAGGATACGCCGTATCACGGCAACGGAGACACTCTTTGAGCAAAGGTCAGAGGATCTTATTAAAAAATTACTTCAGAGAGGCTATGATCTCGCCTCACTGAAAGCTGCCCAATCAAGAGCACGAGGTCTGGACAGACAAACCCTGCGCAAATTTAAAGGGCGCAAAACTAACACTCGTATACCATTGGTCTTAACTTTCTCCAACCTCTCACAAAGAGTGCAAAAAATAGTGAAGAAACACTGGCATGTAACTAGCACTGATGATAGGTTAGGTGAGGCCTTTAAGGACCCCCCCATGGTGGCCTTAGACGCTCTAGAAATATACGGCAAACACTGGTCAAAGCTGATTTTAACCCTCCCACTCCGGGGAGGAATTCAAACTGGCTCAACGCACAGTGTCCACCTAAGGGCATGTTCCCCTGTGGCCACTGTGCGCAGTGTGGATTCACATATAAAACTACCACGTTCACCCATCCCAGAACAGGCTTTAGATACCAAATTCGCGAGTTTGCTAATTGTTCATCCAGTAACGTGATATATCTTTTGAAATGCCCATGCGGCAAAGGATATGTGGGCAAAACAAAACGCACTATAAGACAAAGGATTAGTGAGCACCGTTCCGATATTAGGAATGCGAAACTAGAATCTCCGGTAGCTCGCCATTTCTTGGAAGAGGGACATCATATTAGTCGACTACGCTTTATTGTAATTGAGATAGTCAAACCATTAGACAGGGGTGGTAACCTTGAACAAAAACTATTACAACGAGAATTGTATTGGATATTTACATTACAAACACTTAATCCTAATAGACTTAATGAAGAAATGAATTTCAGTGTATTTCTCTGATCATACATATAATGCTATTGTTTACATCTTTTTCAGCAGTCACTAGGTGCTATATCTCTGCAATGACAGTTTGATATTGAGTCTAGAGCAAATCTAGGTTAGTATAGAATACTGTGCAATTAGATTCCATCATGTCCAGAGTAGTACTGGACTAGTTTTTAGGTATCACTGTGCACATTTTTAACCATATGTTTATGTTTTATAGGGGTAATCACCAACTGTCAGAAATGGGTACTTTAAACCCTATCGGTATGACACAGCCCACGTGCTCTATTAAACCCCAGCGTGCTGCATCGCATTATGCCTGCCCTATCCCATGACGGTCTTCCCTTCTCTTATTGCCTACGTTGGAATCCCGCTTTAACTTCATGGGACCCACAATGCACGGGACTTTCTCTACATGACGCCGCTATGAGAGCGGCCATCTTACTGGAGGTTTTCCACCTGTTCCTGCGCTTTTAGACAGCCGCGAGATTTGCGGCGGCCATCTTGGATCCCGCGAGAGTTGCGGCCATTTTGTAGAAGACGTCTGCAATCACTTGCTTCCATTTTCTGGGAGCCCTCTATGGAGCGTTCATTCATATACATGTGGGGCGTCCGCTCATCAGCGCCATCTTACTGGAGTCACATCCTTTTGCGATATCACTTGTTTTTACAAATTATTATGCAAAAATAGGCCGCGGACATCCCGTGGTGCCCCCTGCGCCGACCCACCACTGGGGGTTACTAATTACCTCCCTCTGTGCGGGCGTTCGGGACACCCGAAGATGATCCCTGATGACGTCAACAGACAGCGTCAGAGCGCACGCTGCCTGAGTTTGGCGCCATCTAGCACGCTGGGCTGTATGTATATAAGATTGCTTTGCCCCTCATTTGATACCGCATCCCCTGAGGAAGACATTCGTGTCGAAACGTTGGGAAGCTTGTAGCTGTTGTTCCACCTTATCCAGCCTGTAAGCCTTGTTTACTGATGTACTCTTTATCTGTTTGCATCTCAAGATTGGATTTAAAAATTCTGGTTGCTCACACTAATACTTACCTTATCCACCTCAATGGACATTGCTCTTTAATTACTTGCATTGAGCACCAGTAATATGGACTATGAGAACCGATTCAACAGCGCCACCTAGCGGTCATTTTGTTTACTATTTATATCTATGTTGCTAATGTATTTGTATATATGTGTATATATATGTTTTCACCATATTAAATCACTTCTTGCCATTGCAAACCTTAGTTAGTCGGGTGTTCATCTTTCCCTAAAAATTGTTCATTTACCTTGTTGTTGCACTGTGTATTGGGTGGACACAGCTTTGGGAAGATTTGTGAACCCCGTGAAAAATAACTTTCATTATCATCTATCCTATCTTATTGGTGTGCTATAACCTTATTAACTAATTCCACCTCCGTTCCCTCTGCCACCGCGACTGCCTCCGCCGCCGCCACTGCCGCCACTGCCTCCGCCGCCGCTCTCACAAACGCGCGCTGGCCACCTCCGTTCCCTCTGCCGCCGCCACTGCCTCCGTCGCCGCTGCCTCCGCCGCCGCTCTCACAAACACGCGCAGGAACTTCCTGGTTGTTGCGCGCCGGTTGGTGGGCGTGCCCCATGTGGTCGGCGTCCAATAGAAACAATGGACGCCTCCCACCAACCTGCGCGCAACAGCCAGTAAGTGTCAGTGTGTGTGAGAGCGGCCACTGACTCGAGTATAAGCCGAGGCGGCTTTTTTCAGCCCAAAAAGTGGGCTGAAAAACTCGGCTTATACTCGAGTATATACAGTAAATAGAATGAGCAACTGTATAGCATAGAGATCTGAAATGATGCACTGTGACCACCAGAGGTCGCCCTCCTTCTCTATATATAGTATTTAGTGGTATATACAGGTATTTACCAGTACATACAAAAAGTAACAGGTAAGTTATAGTACTTGTAGCAAGTGACTCCAAGTCTCAGGCTTAATTATATACCCTTTATACAGTATTGTTGTAATTATCGATTAGTCACTATGTTTTGGATCATAGAAGGTAGCAAGCTTTACTCTTCCACTTTTCCCCTAAAGGAAGGGCCAGAATGGAGCGTAGGGGACCTCTGTATTGTCAGCATGTAAGATAGTTTGCTATTTTTGATCTATTGTACATACTTTGTGTCATTAAGTTTATTATACATATGGGTCTGTATTTTTTTTTTTGTGTGTGCACTATACTGCAGACCTTGCATCCATTCTATGTGATAGCTGTTGTGTCTGGACTAACTACCTTGGTAAAGCTTGCTACCTTCTATGATCTAAAAACAAGTCATGTGAGGTCACACCTCTGTATTGTAAAATTTCTCTGTGAATTTTCATACACTTTTCATTGACATTAAATGGCAACTCAGGCGCATCGACTGCTTTCTTAAAAATTACAGTATCTGTAACACCCCTTCTCAACAGCTGAGGCTTAGTCTGTTAAACCAATCTTCTTTGTAAGCCTCAAGTGTTTTTCAGCAGTCAGGGGCTTGGTAAGGATATCTGCTGTCATATCCTCATTAGGGTAATAAAGTTACTCAGGAAGTTCTTGCTCTTGTAGATTTCTCAGAAAGTAGAACTTCACATAAATGTGCTTGGTTCTTGAGCTAAACCTTTGCATCTGTGCAAGTGCAAGGCATTCTTGATTGTCCTCAAAGATTCTCGTTCCAACTGAAGATGACCCAAGTGTGTTAACAGTTGTCTTAGCCATACACTTTTTGGCTTGCCTGCACTGCTGCAACGTACTTTGCTTCAGTAGATGAAACTGCTGCAATGTCAGGACTTGTAGCGGTGGTAATGTACAGCAATTTCCCTACTGCTCTTGTGTACAGATTGTTAGTTGGTAGTGGCATATCTTGACTACTTCAGGTAGTTGGTTTCCATGGGAGATTTTACTGGATTGTAATTTTCCATTCCAAAAGTTTCAATTATTTCTTGTATTATGTTTCTCTCTCTCTATCTGAATGCCAAGGCAATTCTTTATGTTTCCAACATTTTTGAACTCAAAATGCTGATCCAGGATTTGCAGTATTTCTGCTTCACCCCCCAATTGCTCAAAATATTGTCCACATGAATAATCACATAGATCCACCTGTCTGCCAATTTATTTGTGTATAAACAGGGGTCTGCTTTACTCCTCTGAATGTTCTCAGGTTTAATCACTTCATTTATTTTATATTCCATGCTCTGGCTTGCTTTAGGCCATATATTCTTCTCTGAAGTTTGCATACTAGGCCTGGCCTTTGTTCATCTTTGAATCCTGGTGGTTGTTTCATGTAGATATCTTCTGTTAACTCACCATGTAGAAATGCTGTTGTCACATTAAAGTGTTTCACTTGCATCTTCCTTGTAGTGGCTACTGTCGGCAAAGTCCTTATTGTAGCATGTTTGACTACTGGAGCAAATGTCTCATCATAGTCCTCTTCATGTTTTGAGAATATCTCTTGGCTTTGCTTTGTATCGCTCCACTGTGCCATCTGCATTGTACTTTACTTTAAAAGTCCATTTTCAGTGTATGGCTTTCCCTCCAGTTGTTAGTTCTCTAAGTGTCATGCATGCATTTTATCTCTTGCTTTGCAGTCTTTATCCATTTACTGGCTTCCTTTTCTGAAAGCTCAGATATATCTTCCCAGATTGTAGGTTCATTAGTACTGGCAGTTCTTGCCTTGTATAAGAGACGTACAGATGGTTTACCTCTTGTTGAGCATCTTGGTTCTGTGTCTGAGCTTGCTTGTGTCTGCTCTTCAGTACTGCTGGGTTCTGCGCTCACTTCAACTGTTTGTTCAGACTGTGTCAGTGTCAGTTTTCTCTTTTTCTTACTTCCTCTGTTGTCACACATTGTCTCTCAGATCTTCAACAAAAGTTATGCTGTTTCTAGTGGTAACCTTGTCTGTTTTGGGATTTAGGATTTTGTAAATCTTCTTCTGTTAACATTCTCACTATTTCCAACAAAGATTCACTCTGTTTTGGAGTCTGGTGCATTTTTCCTCTGGAATGTAGATGAAAGCTTTGCATCCAACACTTGGTTTCTCATTGTGCCACAGTTCATATAGAGTATTCTCCACTGCTCTAGAAAAGAGTCTGTTCTGCAAATAAGTGGCTGCCATTGCTGCCTGTCAAGTACCTTTATGTGGATCATCTGATTTAGATACAGACAGCTGCCAGCAATACCGCCTGCGGCCTCCCCAGAGGGTGTAGACTAGGGAAACCCAGCAGAGGGGAGAGCCAGAGTGTCAAGCGTGAGGATGATGCAGAATCAGGGAGATCTGAAAGCAATAGTAACATGTAGAGTGCTACACCATACATTGGATTCAGCATGGTTTTCGCATTGCAGAAAAGTCGCAAGTGACCAGTGAGCCCAAATATGGGAAAAGTCAGGGTTTTTGGGGAAGCTGATGCAAGGAAGCCAGAGAGTTCAGAGCCAGGGAAAGCTGTAATCCAGTGCCGAAGTCCAGAGAGCCAAAGTAGATAATAATCAAAGCAGGGGTTCAGAGCCGACGTGGGGTTGGTATCCAGATCCAAAGTCGAACCTGAGCAAAACACAGAACAGGAGGCAAGTGTCACTCCAGGAAGATCTGCAGGCATCTTTGCAGTGCCATAGGTCTGTTTTTAAAGGCCACCTAGCACCAGGAAGTGCCTGCTGCACATGCTCAGTAGCACATGCAGGATCTAGGACCCCAGCTGGGGCATGCGCGAACCAGCATGCCAGTCCTGCAAGACTGCACATGCCCTTGGCTTAGCACACACCGAGCAAGGAAACCTCTGGTACCTTCTTTCATCGTCTACATCACTTACCCTGGCTGGCTCCTGTTCTCCTGCAGTAGCTAGCAGGCTTGCCGTCCGGTCAGTGTGAGCCTCCCTCTTGGCGGCAGCACTGGCAAAGTTGGTGCTTTGTTAGGAGTCCCCAGATCTCCTCTCCAGTTCACCAGGGGTAGACTGTTGCAAAGGCTTGGGTCCACCCCAGATGTTTTCAGTCAGGGACAGAGGGGGGAACTGGCTGGGCATGTGGTAATCCCAGGACTCGAACGCTAGTGGGCTTTGTTGTCCAGGCGGTTTGGTCCTCCCTCTCCGTGGCAGTGTGGGTGGCGCTTGGTTTGTGTTCCCAGGTCTCCCCTCTGAGCGGCACTTGCATCCAGGAGTCAGAGGACAGGACTAGCCTGGATGCGGTCACATGTTAACATGCTTCAGTGCCAGGGATTGCTTCCAGAGCATATCCACGGCACTTGTGCATTTCAGCAGACTGGAACTTGTGCGACCGGCTAGCTTCTATCTGCACGTTTTTTTGGATGTTTTTAGCGGCCGCGCCGCTTTGTACTGCACTCCGCGGCTGTGGGCGCTATCACCTGAGGTGATTTTGCTTAGTCATGGCACCAGCCTGGTCATGTGAGCGCTGTTTTTCGTGCTCTTTGGGGGGGGCCTCGAGGTACCTCTGCCGGTGCCATTTTGATTGAGCTGCGCGTCTGGTTTTCTCCTTTCCTGGTTGCAGTGCTGCTTCCTCCGGTGTGTCGCCTTGTCCTGTGGTCTGTGCCTGAGTGACCCCGCGGTGTCCTTAGTCCATGAGTCCCCCTTGGGGGGGGGGGGGTTTATTACATTAGGGGTGTATGCGCTGCGGGATGCTCATGTGTCTTTTTACTTATGTCTTTCAGGCGGGATACCATCAGGTTGTGGTTTCTCCCGGCTCCACTCCTTCCTCCTTCTCATCCCCGCCTTCACTGTCTTCTGGGGGCATCCCGTGGGAGGGCATCCCGGGTGGCTCTTGTATAGCCTTTACCCACCGCCTGTGTTAATCACCATATGGAGGCTTCTGGGGATAGCGTGCTTGGGGGCCCTTCGGGGCAAGCCCGGCTGTGTTCCATGTGTGGGGTATCCCCGGTGAGCAACAGTGTCACGGTGTGCATGCCGTGCGCTGAAAGTGTCCTTGCGCTCCAAGTTGGTTTGCATGCTTCGCTGCCTAGCTCTGCATGTCCCTCGGCTTCACCTACTCCTCCACTCTTGCAATTGGGCCCTAGTGAAGGGGATATTAGCAGGGAGTCACACTCTGATTTGGCTTTGCAGGTGGCCAGCATTGAGAGGCAGCTTGCCAGGTCTGTTTCTAGGAAGGCCTCTGGCAAGAAGCGGCACCTGACATCAACTCCCTCACGCTCTACAGAGGAGTATGAAGAATTTGATGTCACTGCTGGATGTTATTCCTTAGAGGAAGGGGAACTGCCTGTGGACTCTGACTTCTCTGGGGACCAACAGGTGGTTTGTGACAGTGACCCTGAATCAGGGGATTCATGGTATCCTGATGACACTGGTAATTTACTGTCTCACATTTTTGAAATTTTGCACATTGCCCCCCCCCCCCCCCCCCCCCGTGGAGACTAAAAGGAGACGGGGAGCTTTTTCGTCCTGTTAAACAGCGTCTGGAGTTCCCTGAGCAGGAACATTTCACTTCCTTGGTGCTTAAAGCATGGGAACGTCCTAACAAGCTACCTGCTAAGCCCAAGGGTTTGGATAAAAGGTATCCCTTTCCTGCTGATCTTGTTAGGAGATGGTCAGTTCCCCTGGAAGTGGACGCTCCCGTGCTAGGCTTGTCCAATACTTCGGTCATGCCTTCCCTGGACACTACCACTCTGCGGGACGGTGAAGACAGGCGCATGGATCAGCTGGCCTGCCATGCATTTACCTGTGTGGGGGCTGGCTTACGCCCGGTCTGCACCTCGGCTATTACGGTTATTGCCCTTAAGTCACTGCTCAAGCTCCTCCTTGATGGCGCTTCAGCTTGTAGAGGGGGTGAAGAGTTTATGACTCTCTTAGTTTGCTCTGATTTTGTGGCCTTTATCCTCCATGCTATGGATGATGCTGTGCAGTTGAGCGGCAGGGCCTCTGCTCTCTTGGTGGCTATGCGCCGCTCTGTCTGGTTGCGCCAGTGGGCAGCTGACGCTGCTGCTAAGAAGGCTGTTACTGGTCTCCGGGGTCTTACGGGGCTGCGGCTCTTTGGGGAACGTCTTGATGTTCTAGCCAAGGATGGCAGGCTGCCTCAGTCCTCTGCCCCCCTCTCCTCCTTTCGTGCTCCCAGAGGAGGCCGGGGCTCCCTCCTCCCCTGTGGTCATAGAGATTCTTGGGGCCGTGGCAGACCCCGTGGTCGTCCTGGTCTCTCCTGGAACTCCAAGCCCAAACCCTCTCCCAAGCCCCCTCAGGCATGAAGGGGCGCCCTCACCCATCCGGGTGGGGGGACGGCTACGGCTCTTTGCTCACGTCTGGAGACTCCATGCCTCAGACCGTTGGATACAGGAGGTGGTGTCCTCCGGTTACAAGATAGAGTTTGCTTCCTGGCCTCCCCCAAGATTCCTCAGGTCCCGGATGTCTTTAAACTCCCTATCTGCCCAGGGGTTGCGTCTGGCAGTTCAATAGAGTCAGGAGTCATTTGTTCGGTGCCCCATCAAGTACGGTGTCAGGGGTACTATTCCAATCTTTTCACGGTCCCCAAAATGGACGGCTCTCTGAGGCCCATTCTGGACTTAAAGGGCCTCAACAAATTTGTCAGATTCAAGCATTTTCGTATGGAAACGCTGCGCTCTGCTGTCGGTACCCTTCACCCGGGCGACTTCATGACCATTGTGGACATCAAGGATGCTTATCTTCATGTGCCTATCTTCCCAGGTCATCAGAGATTTCTAAGGTTTGCGTTGGAGGATTAGCATTACCAGTTTGTGGCCTTACCCTTCGGTATCACCTCGGCACCTCGGGTGTTCACCAAGGTACTGGCGGGAGTGATGGCTCTGCTAAGGAACCAGGGCGCATCATTCCTTACCTGGACGACATCCTTATTGTGGCCAAGCCCTTGCCTCAGGCTGAGCAGGACACTCAGACGGTGACCTCCACTCTAGAGCCCTTCGGCTGGGTGATCAACTATCCCAAGTCCTCTCTGTCCCCGTCCTTGGTGAGGTCCTTTTTGGACATGACTCTGGATACATCTCAGGCCAGGGTGTTCCTTCCTCAGCAGAAGGTGGAGGGTCTTCAGATGCAGGCTCGGGCTCTGCTATCGTGCCCTCATCCCTCCATCCACCAGGGGATGCAGTTGGTGGGCCTGATGGTGTCCTGCTTCAAGGCAGTCCCCTTGGCTTCAGTTGTACCTCTTGTCAGTTTGGGATCGGGACCCTGTGTCCTTGGATCAGGAATTTGCTCTGTCCCCTCTGGCCAATCGGTCCCTCTCGAGGTGGCTGGACTCCAGGAACCTTCTGGGGGGCAGGACCTTCCTGCCCCTGTGCTGGGAAACGGTCACCACAGATGCCAGTCTGACCGGTTGGGGAGGCTTCTGGAAGTCCCTGAGGTTCCAGGGTTGATGGGGCCCACAAGAGGCCCATGCTTCCATCAACGTCCTGGAACTGAAGGCGATCAGGTTGGTTCTCTCTTGCCTGACCACTCAGGCGGAATCCCTGAGCAGGGGGAATGGTCCCTCAACAACCAAGTGTTTCTCTCCCTGTGTCACCACTGGGGTCAGCCGGAGGTGGGCCTGTTTGCGTCCCGTCACAATTACAAACTTCCCAGATTTGTCTCTCTGTCTCAGGATCCTCTGGCCTTCGCCATGGATGCTTTGGCAATTCCTTGGACGAAGTTTCGGCTTCTCTATGTGTTCCCTCCGTTCCCTCTCCTGGGCAGGGTCATGCGCAAGATAGACCAAGAGCGGGTACCAGCCATCCTGGTGGCCCCTTGTTGGCCAAGAAGGGTTTGGTTCGCAGAAGTCGTGCAGTTGCCAGTAGACCGGTACGTCTTGCCCAAGGATCCAGATCTCCTCACTCAGGGGCAGCTACGCCATCCCAATTTACAAACGCTGGCTTTAACAGCTTGGCTGCTGAAACCTCCATCTTGAAGGAAAAGGGGTTACCTGCTTCTGTTGTTGATACCATGATTAGGGCTAGGAAGAAGTCCTCATCTTCCATCTATTACAGGGTCTGGCATGCTTACATTGCCTGGTGTGAGTCTAAGTCTCTTCCCTGTCGGGTGTTTTCTATTCCCAGGATTTTGGAATTCTTGCAACATGGTTTCGATTTGGGCCTTCAACTTAGAACCCTTAAAGGGCATGTTTCAGCTCTGGCAATTTTTCCCAAAGATCTTTTGCCAATCACCGGCTGGTCAAAACTTTTTTCCAAGGTGTTTCTCATGTACATCCACCCCGTAATCCTTTGCTTCCAGTCTGGGATCTGAATCTGGTGTTGTCTGCTATGCAGGGGCCTCCATGAGGCCACCTTGCCTATCTTGACTCTTAAGGTAGCCTTTTTGGTGGCTATCACTTTGGTAAGGCGAGTTTCTGAGCTAGCGGCGCTTTCCATCAAGCCTCCTTATTTTGAGAGGCATCAGGATAAGGTGGTGTTTCCGCTTAAGCCTGACTTCTTGCCTAAGGTTGTGTCTGCCTTTCATCTCAATCAGGACATCGTCTTGCCTTCATTGTTCCCAAATCCTGCTAATTCCAAGGAGCCGACACTGCATTCCATGGATGTGGTTAGGGCTCTGAAGTTTTATTTGGTTGCTACAGAGTCTTTCAGGAAGTCTGATGCTCTGTTTGTTCTCACTTCTGGACCAAGGAAGGGTTTGCCTCCGGCTAAATCCACTATCAGCAGGTGGATCCGTCATGCGGTGGTTCAAGCCTATTTTGCTAAGGGGAAGAATTCTCCCTTTAGAATTACTGCTCATTCCACTTGTGCTATTGGTGCCTCTTGGGCTTTTCAGCACCAAGCTTCTGTTGAACAAGTTTGCAAGGCCGCTACTTGGTCTTCTGTTCATACTTTTTCCAAGTTTTACAAAGTTGATGTTAAGGCCTCAGCGGATGCTGCTTTTGGCCGCAAGGTGCCTCATGCGGTAGTGACTTGAACTACTGGCTGTTGCTCTTTGGGTATCCCACCCTACTTTTTGGACACTGCTTTTGGACACCGTGCCATGCATTAAAGAAAAAAGCAATTCTTTGAGTACTCACCTGTAGAATTGTTTTTGTTCTTGCATGGCACGGCCCGCTTCGCCCCACCCTTGTTATCATTGTTCTTGGTTGCCTCTTTATGGTGATTGTTCCAAGTTAAATTGGGGTTTTTCTTACCTTTGTTACATTCTTTCCTTTATTCTCTCCCGGCTTCCTGTCTCACTGCTCGTCTACGCTGGGAACTCTATGGTTAATCACGTTTTTATAGGGAGCCGGGAGGCGCCACAGCTTTCTGCAGTACCACTGCGCCACCTTGTGGCGGAATAACCCAACTGTTATGAATACCGAAGCGGGCCATGCCATGCAAGAACAAAAACAATTCTACAGGTGAGTACTCACAGAATTGCTTTTTCTCCTGGTTACCACATATGTATTGATAGACTCCCTTTCCTGCCCAGGAGACTCCCCCAAACTGAAACAGTGCTTTAGGAGATTTTCAGAGCAAATACAACTATACTATGTGCTATGCACACCTTGCGTTTTTTCAAACTTTATATTCTCTGGAAGTACACACCTCAAGCTTTCTAGGCGTGCTAGGCTTGTTGATGTGGGTGCAGTTTTCTGTAAGTAATCCCTCAATGAATTCTTTGGCTGCACAGAGTTTCCCTAAAAAAAGAATAAAAAAGAAGAATCAAAGCCACATTTTCCTAAAAAAAAATCTATATGTTTTAATTTAAATCTGAAAAAGCAAGGTCCCTGAACAGAACGATACCCAATATGCATAGCTACTGTCAATGTTAGAGTTACCAAACACCCCAAAGTAAGGCATCTGCTGACAAAGTGCACACCTTGCGCTTTTTCAACCAAAACAATCCTTTACATTTGGAAAACCCCCATAAACCATATATTCCCTGAAAGTACACATATTAAGCTTTGTAAGCGTACCCAGCTTGTTGTAGTGGGCTCATCTTTCTGGAAGTAATCCCTTGAAGAATTCTTAGGTTGCACAAGGTTTCCCTAAAAATGTATAAAAAAGCAGAATAAAAAACATGTTTTCCTAAAATATCAATATGCAAATAAGAAAAAAACAAGTGAAATCTGAAAGCGCAAGGTCCCCCAAACAGAACAATACCCAACTGGCAGCCTACTTGAGATTTTGTCACCCTCTGTTGACAGGTCATTTTTCACCATTTTGAGCCATGTTTAAATATATTTTTGCAGCAGAGTTTAGGCTTTAACATGAAATGTCTTATTTTTCTACTGTTTTTAAAAATATTTTCTCCTTTATTTAAAATAAAACATTTGTTTTAATAAAGAAAACCATATTGCGTGTGAAAGCCCTATTTCTCTTGATTACAACGGTACCACATATGTATTGGTAGCCCCCCATTCTTGCCCAGGAGATCCCCAAACTGAAAAGAACCCATTATAACATTTAGAAATAAAATATAACTACTATCTACACTATCCCGGGGGGAAGGGGAACCCATTTTTTTGTGAATTTTAAAGGGTTAAAAATCAACAAAAATGGTGTGAGGTTCCCCCTACCCAGCATTACCAGCCCAAGGATTTGCTATGCAGGGCTTGTAGAACAGGGCACAGGGCCAGCTTTGGTTGCCCCCACCCTGCCGGCTACAAGCCTGCACCACCTAAATTGGCCCTGGGCCCTTCTTCCCTCCCCCGGGCTTTGGGGAGGCAGGTAATAGGGGGACTGAGGGTTAATAGCAAGTCATCCACTAGCCGCAGGTGACTTGCCAACCCCTAAGCCTTTTGAACTGGTAAAGGGGTCTTGTGAACCCCTTACCAGTTCACAACGGGTTAAATGTAAGAAAACACACACAATGAGAAAAAAATATTTTATTGTTTTTTTTGCTTACTCACTGAGCCACTTGGATTACCAAGGCCCTTATTTATCAAGGGATAGCGCCAGGTAATGTCTCACTAGCGCCAGGTAGCGCCAGCTATCGGCGGCTACCAACTCCAGAACGCCAGGCTGCGAACACAATCACGCATTTATCACGCTAAATGAGGCTAGCGCCGGCGAGAGCGTCAGCTAGCGCGGGATTCATCATGTTGCAGACTTCAGCGAACAGAGCCGCTGCTAATCCCATCACAGCACCAGATATGACCTCTCGCTACCTGGCGCTCTCCAATGCATTTCAATGGAGCAATCTTTAAATATTCATAATTAATTGATATTAATGTTTTTTTTTTTTATTTTTTTTTTAAATGTCAAAACAGGTCAAGGTCAAACAAAAAAAAAAAATGTGTGCAGAATTGATATTACAGGTCTGATATTAATGTATTCTTATTACAAAATGTTTATAAAAACTTGTTTATTATTTTTTTCCAAAAATAAGGTTGTTTGGGGGTTAAAAAACTACTTTTAACACATCGCCACCAGCGCTCAGGGGTTTAAACATGCATTTTACAGCGCGAGAATTTTTTGAGCGTGATTTGTTAATGAATATGCTGGGAGCCGTTCGCTATGGCCATTCGTTGTCATGCGCTCCCATACAGCGCGGAACCTGTCAAACAGCGACTCCTAACCCCGTATTCAACATTACCGCACACCGACTGAGTCGCTGTCAACAACCGAACAACGGCCAAGCACAGCGAATACTAGCCGGCGCTGTGAAAATCACGCTACTGTTGCTCATCTGTCGCTACCTGGCGCTATTAATAAATCGGCCTCCCCGTCGATAAGTGGCATATCTGAATAACCAGGGAGGTACCACATCAGTAGCCTTTTAGAATCTGGCCTACACATTTCCGATAAGCAGGAAGACAAGTACAAATAGAAATTCTATATTCTTAGTGTACATCCCGTCCCATTCCGAAAGATATCCTTACACATGGGTTATTCATCTTCAGATGTCACGTGAAAAAGTGGCCCCTCCCGGCCTATATATACCGAGGCATCTCCCACAGAGCCCCAGATTTTTTCTGCAGTCGCGGACTGCCAGGACGAGAAAGTGGCTCTCTCTTTTCAGGCAGGTGAGCGGGGTCTTTGACCCTATGGACCTGTTGAGCTATTCCCCACCCAATTCTGTCAGTTGTTTTACTGCCTCCCAGCCTCGGCTGTAGCGTTCGGGTGACGGTAGACAGCACCATATTTAGGTGCCAAGGAGCTAGGCTCCGCCGCAACTCCCCCACCAAAGGGTGGACGATTCAGGCCATGGTGAGCCTTATGGGATGCCCTGCCTGCATTTGTGCCTGTCACCCCCTTTCCCTCTATAGTGGTTCCCGGACCGCTGTCTCCCCTCGTTCCTCTGTGTCTCTCAGGGGAAAAGGAGGGGGGGGTTGTTCCTTGTATCTGATGTATTCTTGTATGGTGTGGCACCTTTGATTATTAGGCTCTGGCTTATGCGGAGCGCTTTAGAAGTGATCCCTGGTTGATTGATTGCACTGGTTGTTCTTTTTGTAACATTGCGCTACTGTACACCGCTTGGCTTGGGGCGGCGACATTTACCTCAGACGCCTTGGTGCAGCCATTGGCTGTCCAGCTCACGTGGGCGCGTCTTTTCGCGCTCTTCGGAGGGAGGTGGGCGGGGCATTTTGCGTCACTCCCCCGCGGCCTGCCCCTCGAGGTATATGTCCGGGCGCCATCTTGTCTCGGCGTGCGGCGCGGCTGACGTCTCGTTTGCGGTCTGTAAGTGCCCTCGCGGGCTATTTTTTTTATCCATTACTGTGTTATGCCTTGTGCTTACGGGATCTTTTTCTGTCTTATAGGCCTATAGAGTCAGTGGTTTCTCCCGGCCTTTACTTTCATTAAGGGGATATTGTCTAATATATAAAATCCTCCCACTTCCCTTGCGGTGCATTGGGGGCATCCCGGGTTTTCTTCTGCATTATTCCCATTTGGCCTTGCGAGCCACAATAATCACCATATGGAGGCTTCTCGAGACATTGGGGTCGATTCAAAGAAACATGTAACAGCTTTGATTTAGGTGCCGATCATCCTATTTTTCCCGAACGCTCGTGCGCTCGTATGAACTTGCGAGTGATTCTATAAGCTAATACGTTTCTATCCTAAAATGTACGTCCGTTCGTATGGCAGTTCGGGAATCAGACTTATGTCAGTTTCCATCCTGAATTTTCCGTTTCATTTCTCAGGTTGCAACATTGGTTTTGCCCTTTTTCCTTTTTTGTCTGGACGTAAATCCTTCTTGCGGCTGTGCACTACAAACTTACCTCATTAAAGTGCATTCTAAATATTTGGTCTTTTATTTTTCTTTATTTCATTCATTTTGTAGTAACCAACCATTAATGAATGCATTTGCATAAGTAAATCTTACTTTGTTTAATTTTTAGTTAACTTGCATTTTTTACTTGTGGATTTAATTTTAATATTTATTTAATACCCACACCCTCTACATACAGATTTGCTCTCAAAAGTTAAAAAACACCCAGCAACTTCTGCATGTTATGAGCCTAGAAACAGCCAAGATGGCGGGTCAGGTATTCTCGGGCAGCCTGCAAACAGAAAGGGCCTTGTGACTGTGTTGCTCTGCATTCTTTGATTTCTGACCTTTCCGTGCCCCCAGCTCTGCTGTGTCTGTGCAAAATACAGCAGTAACCCACATCCTGCACTTTATCCCGCTCTCCTCTCCTCAGTAAGTGTGATGCATCTGACCAAAGATGTGCTTAAATAATTAAACAAAGCAAAGGTAAACAACTACACCAATAAATTCAAACTAAAAATATTATTCTAGTACATCAATTTAAAAATAAATAACAAAGGACATAAGTTTCTTTAATTAACGCAAATATATGGATGTATTGCAAAATAAAGGTTTACATGCAAAGGATTAATTAAGGTCCACATTAAAATGCTTTTATAAGGCATACATGAAATGTATCGAATCAGGTATGCATTGCCATACAATTTATGGCCTCGGCCATGCTGATACATGCAGTTCATTGGAGCTCAAGACGCGCTGACTCCTCCACATAGCCAAAAAACCTGTTCAAGAACAGCAATCCGACTGCTAAAAGGTGTCGGCAGTGGCTTTCTTTTAAAACGTATTTAGAGGTTGGAAAACTGCTCTCTGAATTACACGTAAACACATCCGATTATCCTAAGTTTTACGTTTTGATCCTAAGTTTTACGTTTTGATCCTAAGTTTTAGGTTTTGAACCTAAAATTTAGGAACGAACTTCTGATGATCGCAAGAGCATATACGAAATCGTACGTAGGCTCGTGCGAGTTGGAAATGGCCAAAAAAACAGGAAAAAATGACTAACACCCACCCAAACTTACGATTCTCGATCCGAAATCAATTAACTTTTGCTCTTTGAATCGAGGGGGTTGAGTCCGGGGTGCCTTCGGGACAAGGCCGGTTCTGTACTGATTGTGGGATTTCCCCTGTTCCTAGCGACTTCAAGGTCTGTCTCTCCTGCGCCCAGCAGACTGTTGCGCGGTTGTCTGGGATGCCACTGCTGAGGGCCGCCTCCCCTGAGGCCTTGCCTACTCCCTCTCTCTTGCATTCAGCTCCGGTTGTGGCACATGTTTCAGGGGATGCCCAATCTGATTTAGCTACTAGATTGGTCGATCTGGAGAGGCGGATGGGTGGTTATGAGCCGCGCAAGGCTACTGGCACGGCATTTGATTGATAATTCCTATGTTTGCCCCATGACTTCTGAAGCGCTGGAAGACATTGTTGGTTTTTCCCCAGAGGGGGAATTATTCTCTGAGTCTGAATCTGAGGATCAGAATAGGTCTTTTGATGAGCCAAAGACTGGGTCCAAGCCTTGGGATACAGCTGATACTGATAGGCTTCTTGCCCATTTATTTGAGGTGCTTGAAATTGCTCCCCCTGTTGCTCCCCCACAGCAGCAGGGAGAATTTTTTGTGCTGCTAAGCCCTGCTGGGAATTCCTGGCTCAGGCTCATTTTAATAATCTCATTTTACATGAATGGGAAAAACCCAGTAGGCTTCCAGGTGTACCTAAAAGCTGGGACAAGAGATATCCCTTTCCCATGGATACCGCTAAATTATGGTGTTCCCCACCTGAGGTTGAGGCACCAATTCTGGGACTATCTCATACCTCTGTGCTGCACTCACCTGATACTACCACCTTAAAAGATGTGGAAGACCGGCGCATTGATCAGCTGGCTACACATGGTTTTGCCTGTGCGGGGACCGCGCTGCGTCCGGTGTGTGCATCTGCTATTACTACATTGGCAATTAGAAGATTGATCAGATGTGCCTTGGAAGGTGGTTCTGCGGCTTTGGGCAGAGAAGTATTTAACTGGCTTATGTATTGTGAGGAATTTATTTCTTATATCCTTGCTGCCCTAGAGGATGCCATTAGAATGTATGCCAGAACCTCTACCCTGCTGGTTGCCTTACGCTGCTCTGTTTGGCTGCGCCAATGGATGGCTGATATTGCTGCTAAGAAGGTTCTTACGGGGGCCCCTTTTAAAGGTCTGCACCTTTTTGGAGAACGTCTGGATCTGTTTGCCAAGGAAGGTAAGCTGCCTCAGCGCAAAAAGCCGCTCAGGCCCTTTCGGGGGTCCAGAGTTGCTCTGTCCCCCTTTTATTTCCCCAGAAGAGGAAGGGGAGCTTCCCCCGCGGGAGGCCGTGGTGAGTCATGGGGCAGAGGCAGAGGACGTGGCAGACCCGGTCCTTCCTGGGGTTCTAAGCCAAAATCCTTTCCCAAACCTCCGCAGGCAAGGAGTGCCCTCACCCATCCGGTTGGGGGGACGGCTTGGGTTTTTTGCTCACATCTGGACGTCTTGTCACAGACCGGTGGATTCAGGAGGTAGTCTCCTCCGGTTACAAGATAGAGTTTATAGCCTGGCCGCCACCAAGATTCATAAATTCAAGGAGGGCTCAGGAACCCCTGTCAGCTCAGTGCGTGAGCTTGGCTGTCCAAAATCTACTGGAATTGGGGGTAATTTGCCCGGTCCCTCTACGGGAAAGGGGCATGGGCTATTATTCCAATCTTTTCACTGTTCCAAAAAAGGACGGAACAGTCAGGCCTATCCTGGATTTAAAGCTCCTCAACAAATTTATCAGATTCAGGCACTTTCGCATGGAGACTCTGTGTTCTGCCATAAATTCCCTTCGTCCAGGGGACTTCTTGGCCTCTATAGACATCAAGGATGCTTACCTTCATGTGCCTATTTTTGCAGGCCATCAAAAAATTCTCCGGTTCGCAGTGGAAGATCAGCATTACCAGTTTGTGGCTCTGCCATTCGGTCTTACTTCGGCTCCCAGGGTGTTTACCAAGGTTTTGGCAGGAGTTGTGGCTCTGTTGAGATCTCAGGGTATTCGCATTCTTCCTTATCTGGACGACATTCTTGTAGTTTCCAAACTTTGCAACAAGCAGAGTTGGATGTTCAGAAGGTGGTATCCGCTCTGGAAATGTTTGGCTGGGTGATCAATCTTCCCAAATCTTCCCTGTCTCCTTTCAGAGTAAAGATTTTTCTGGGCATGACTCTGGATACCTCTCAGGTCAAGGTCTTTCTCCCTCAGCTGAAGATAGAGGGTCTTCAAGCACAAACACAGCTCCTTCTGTCTTGCCCTCATCCGTCCATCAGACAGGCTATGCAGCTGGTGGGTCTGATGGTGTCCAGCTTCGAGGCTGTTCCTTACGCTCAGTTTTACATGAGGCCTCTCCAGGTTCTTCTCTTGTCAGTATGGGATCGGGACCCAGGGTCCCTGTATCAGGTATTTGTTCTGTCCCCTCTGGTCCGGAGGTCTCTGTCATGGTGTCTGGACCCAAGGAATCTGCTAGTGGGCAGATCTTTTCTGACTCCCTGCTGGGAGGTGGTAACCACGGATGCCAGCCTGACAGGTTGGGGAGGCTTTTGGAGGTCCCTGAAATTCCAGGGGCAGTGGGGTCCTCAGGAGGTCCATGCCCCAATCAACATTCTGGAACTGAGGGCAGTGAGGTTAGTGCTTTACCAGCTGACCATGCACCTTCGGGGTCTGGCGATTCAGATCCGCTCAGACAACAAGACAATGGTTGCATCAATCATCAGGGAGGAACCAGGAGCAAGAGGGCTCTCAAGGAAGTATCCCTCATTCTGTCCTGGGCAGAGGACAGTGTTCCCTGCATATCAGCGGTGTACATTCCGGGAGTGGAGAATCTGGAAGCAGACTCTCTGAGCAGGGGGGCCTCTCGCATGGGCTACTGGTCCCTCAGCAACAGGGTGTTTCACTCTCTGTGTCTCCGTCGGGGCCAGCCGGATGTGGATCTCTTTGCGTCACGCCACAATCACAAGCTTCCAGCTTTTGTATCTCTGTCACAGGATCCACTGGCCCTGGCTCCTTTATGTTTTCCCTCCGTTTCCTCTGCTGGGCAAGGTGTTGTGCAAAATAGCCCAGGAGGGAGTGCCAGCCATTCTGGTGGCCCCATGTTGGCCAAGAAGAATTTGGTTCGCAGAAATCATACAGTTGGCAGTAGATCAGTTCGTCCTGCCCCTGGTGCTTACATTGAATGGTGTGAGTCTAGGTCACTTCCATGTTGAGTGTTCTCTATTCCCAGGATAATGGAATTCTTACAAAATGGCTTGGACATGGGTTTTCAGCTTAGTACTCTGAAAGGTCATGTTTCTGCTCTGGCTGTTTTCTTCCAGAGATCTTTTGCTCAGCATCATCTAGTTAAGACTTTCTTTCAAGGTGTTACTCATTTGCATCCTCCGCGCAAGCCCATGTTACCTGTTTGGGATTTGAACCTGGTTTTGTCTGCCATGCAAGGATCTCCCTTTGAACCCTTGCAGGAGGCGGCTTTGTCCACTCTCACTGTCAAGGTAGCTTTTTTGGTGGCTTTTACCTCAGTCAGGCGTGTTTCTGAATTGGCTGCGCTTTCCATCAAGCCTCCTTATTTTGAAAGACACCAGGACAAGGTGGTGTTTCACTTTAAAACTGACTTTCTGCCTAAGGTTGTGTCTGCTTTTCATCTCAATCGGGACATTGTGTTGCCGTCTTTGTGCCCTAACCCTAGTAACCCCAAGGAAAGGGTGTTACACTCTCTTGATGTTGTTAGGGCTGTGAAATTCTATTTGGTGGCTACTGAACCCTTCAGGAAGACTGATGCTTTCTTTGTGGTTCCGTCTGGTCCTAAGAAGGGCCAGGCTCCTGCTAAATCCACTACCAGCAAGTGGATCCGTCAGGCCGTGATTCAGGCCTATTCTGCTAAGGGAAAGAAACCTCCTTTCCGCCTTACTGCTCATTCTACTCGTGCTATTGGTGCCTCTTGGGCTTTTCAGCACCAAGCTTCTGTTGAACAAGTTTGCAAGGCCGCAACTTGGTCTTCTGTTCATACTTTTTAGTTCAATATCTTTTTATTCAGTTTACACCATATAAGGGAAACAGTACAGAAACAGTACAGAACGTTGATACAAAAGGACAGAAGATCAATACATGTCGCCTTTTACTTCTACATGTGCATACAGTACAATGATATATCATTAGCAATGGGCACATCCGTTCCACCCCCCCCCAGCAACCCAACCAGCCCCCACAAATATGATCCAGCTCACACTCCGATTAATCTGCTATATGATGTTTCGGTCGTGGGTCCAACTCCCCAGGTCTCTCAGTCTCCTCTATTCCAGACCTGCCGACCAAAAGGAGACAGAGACGGACCGCTCACACCAAGACCCAACACACGTTTCTACTCCCAGGGGAGGCGGGGATCCAGAGGGCAGAGGGAGGGAGCCGGACGGCCGGAAGACGCAGAACAGCAAGGACATGCAAGGAAGGAAGGAAACAAGAAGGAGAAGGGGGGGAAGGAAGGGGAGGGGGGGAAGGGGGGAGGAGGAAGGAAGGAAGGGGAAGGAGGAAGATTGAGGGACAGGGTTGCTGAAGCATTGGAAAAATTGGGAATGAGTAATTCCCAAGGCACGGGCAGTAATAGGGACACGTACCAAAGCATACACAGGAACAGAAGTACTACCACAGGCAGGGGCGTGCTGACGTGTGACCGCCTATGATATCTCCTGCGCTAGATGGGTGTCCCTGTAGTCCAGCCAACCGACCCACGTCATCCTATAGCTCTCCCAGGAGCCTTCGGAGTCTGAAATCGGCTCCTCCATACGACGAATGACCTCCACCTCCCGGACCCATTCAACAAGGGATGGCGGGGCTGTGGATTTCCATCGTCTCGGGATGACTGCTCTCACTGCTGTCAGGAAATGCCGCAGTACCCCCTTTTTGCCACGGGAGAGAGAGCCAGGAAGCAAGGACAGCAGGGCCACCTAAGGGGAGTTCTAGACCGACTCCCCTGAGATGTCGTTGTATATAGCCAAAACCTTCTCCCAGAGGGCCCTGATTGGTGGACAGCCCCACCAAATATGGACCATGTTACCCCGCCCTTCTAGGCATCTCCAACATCTATCAGAGCATGCAGGGTCAAACTTGTTCAAGTCAGCTGGGCACCTGTACCACCGGGAAAGGACCTTAAAGTTCCTTTCCTGAGCTATGCTCAGGACCGCTAGTTTATGGGTAAACAAGTATATTTTAGTAAGCTCCTCTTTTGAAATGGACATCCCCAACTCCTCCTCCCATCTCTGTATAAATCCCGGTGGGGAATCATGCATAGCAGCCAGCAAGGTACGATACAGAACGGCGATAGCGTGAGTTTCGGGAGGCGCTTGTGTGAGGACATGTTCCAATTGCGTCAGTGGCCGTCTACCCCACTCCACCAGACTGTGAGTTGCCACAAAAACATTCAATTGCCTATGGAGAAACCATGAGACATATTGTCCCGGGGCCCTTTCCCTTAGCTCATCCAGTGTGGGAAGTTCGTCTCGTGCCAAGATGCGTCCCATAGTTACATTAGATGAGGCCTCCCAAACTAAGAAACTCCTAACCCGTACGGCAGGTGTAAAAGAGTAGTTGTCGAAGAGAGGAGTCAGAGGCCCCGGTCTATTGATTATGGAGCTCCGTCTAGACATTTTATCCCAGACCAGTAGGAACTGTCCTGCCAGAAATGGAAGAGATTCCCTTGTTTGCCTGGGAAGTATGCCCCCCCCCCCAGGGTAGCGAAGTTAAATTCACAGGGGAGATCCATCCCTACCCACTGCTTCCCCCCCTCCTTTAGGGCCCAATCCAGTATACGGAGCCCCATAACCACTGTATGATATGTCTGAAGGTCCGGAAGGCCGGCTCCACCATCGGATTTGAGCCTTGTCAATGTGCTAAACCTTATACGGGGCTTCCCTGTCCCCCATACAAATCTCAGAAACGCCGTCTTCAGTTTCTTAAAGAAACTACTAGGCAATTGAATGGGTACCGTTTTACAGAAATTTGGGAAGGATGTCCATCTTCAGAACATTGATCCTTCCAAACCAAGTGAAGAATCGCTTATCATACGCATTCAGGTCATTTACCGTCTTTAGGAGTAAGGGGGAGTAGTTTAGTTCATATAGCCGCGAAAGGTCCGAGGGGATCTGTACCCCGAGATATTTTATTGAGTGGGGTTGCCACTTAAAAGCAAAATTCAGTTTAAGCTGCTCTACTGTCTGCCTGGGGAGAGATATGTTAAGGGCCTCCGACTCGGCATAGTTGATTTTGAAGTTACTGACCTGACCAAAGGTCTGAAACTCCTTAAGAGCTGCTGGAAACAAAGTTAATGGAGAAGTTAAGTGTAAAAGTAAGTCGTCAGCATATAAAGATGCTTTATACTCCCCTTCCCCTACCGTTAGCCCCTAATATCCGGATTCTGTCTAATGGCCACAGCGAGATGCTCCATAGTGATTACATACAGCAACGGGGACAGAGGGCAACCTTGCCGAGTGCCATTGCTGATCCCAAGGGGAGAGGAAAGAAGGCCGTTCACCCTCACCCTTGCCGTAGGCTCAGAGTACAAAGCCAAGATCCTGGACAGGAGTATCGGGCCAACACCAATCTGCCGTAGGGACGCCTTAAGAAACAACCAGTCCACCCTATCAAATGCCTTTTCCCCTCAGCCTTGGAGTACGCTATGAGGTCAAGGAGTTTATTGGTGTTGTCCCGAGCCTCCCGCCCAGGCACGAATCCAACCTGATCCAAGTCTATGAGGCCCGGGAGATGTTGCCCAAGCCTGGAAGACAAAATCTTGGCATATAACTTGATATCAATGTTAATTAGGGAGATCGGCCTATAGCTCCTGCACACCGAAGGATCCTTTCCAGGTTTGGGAAGGACCGATATAATTGCCTCCAATGACTGTTTAGGGAACCAACACTCAGGCCCAACGGAGTTAAAGACCCTAGTCAGAAATGGCACTAGCTCGGCTCCAAGCTGCTTGTAGAATTTAGAGGTAAAGCCATCAGCCCCAGGGCTTTTACCCTGTGGCGCCTCCCTGATTGCCTTGGCCACTTCTTGCGAGGAGAAGGGTACCTCCAGAGTTGCTGCCTCCTCCTCCATCATCACTGGAAGGGGCGTGCTATTTACATAGGTCACAACAGCTTCCGGTGGCTCTGCGTCAACCAAGGAGTAGCTGTTTTGCCCCAAATTATACAGCGAGTGGTAATAGTCCCTGAAGCTATCCACTATCTGGGAGGGTGTGACGGCAGTCTGGCCCTGTGGCCCCCGAATGCTGGGAATGTAAGTGGCTGTGGTCCTTGGATGAGCAGGCGCCCGCACTTCTTAACACTAACCGTGAACAAATAATAGTTCCAGGACCTCAACATGGAGTTGCCGCATAACGGAAACCATAGCTGCATGAAGATTGCAACCGGCAGCTCCCCCGCCGCCTCCGCCCCAGCAATGGTGAGGCGAAGCAGGCAAGGGCCTTCATCGCCCCCCCCCCGGCGCGACACAGCTCTCGCTATCCCAGTGTCCAGCCCCTCCCTAGGTGCACCCAAGGCAACAGGGACCATCCCGCCCCCCCACCCAGTGTTCGCACCAGCCGCGCCGCCCCAAAGGCCTCACAAACCCTTCCACTTATGTTACTGCTATATAGCAGGTGATGATATGCAGACCGACCTTTTTCCACGCGGCCAGCACGGAGCCCAAGAAAGCCAACGCCCCGGGCAGGCCGACCCACAATGCACGCCAGCCTATCCCGTGGACGCCGACCCCCCCAGACACCCCGCACCGACCCAGCGACCATCGTCCTGAAGGCGTCTAATCCATAAGGCGGGGTGCACAGGAAGCCAGGCAGGGGCGGCCACCAAGACAACAACCAGGGGTGGCTACTAGAAAACATCTTGGGACAGGCAATAAATAAAAATACATAGGGACGGGCTCCTCAACGCTGTACAGTCCACCAGGCCGGAAGGGGGGGCAAACCGATGATCGCCATCAAGCGGGGTTAGACAGCACGACGCCGTCCATCACCCCTGATCCTATTTCTCTGGGGCTGTGGTTCTCCGGGTCGTGGACGTGGGGCAGGCCCCCCAATGTCCCCCAACGAAGGCGACAACCAATCGTCAAGGTGAATGCTTGGTATTTCCAAAAAGCGGAAGAGCTCTGGAAGCTGCGCGTGGGAGCGTAGAATAAACGGCCGGCCTCCCTTCGTGACCACCAAGTGGAAGGGATGACCCCACCTGTACGCAGCCCCAGCAGATTTTATGGCCTCCAGTAGCGGCTTCATCACTCGACGCATCAGAAGGGTACGCCTAGCCAGATCAGGGAGCAGGGTTACCTGCGATCCATTGCACATGATATCCATTGCACATGATGGGGCCCTTCTCCCATGCTTTTTTCATTATAGCTTCTTTAACTCTAAAGAAATGCACACGACACACCACGTCTCGCGGTCTTGTAGGATCCGCGGAACGCGGGCCGAGCGCCCTGTGCACTCTATCAATCTCAATACATTCCTCTGGAGGCTTGTCCAGAACGTTGTTAAAAATCTTGGTAACAGTGTCCCTAAGGTTGCTGTGTTCAGGTACCTCCGGAAGTCCGCGAATCCGAATATTATTTCTGCGACTTCTGTTCTCTAGATCGTCTAGGTGCATCAGGGTTTTGATGGTTTGCTGTTTAGAGTCCAATAGAGCTTGCTGCGTTGCCATCTGCGCCCTCTCTATTGCTGCCAAACGCTGCTCGTTAGTAGACTGCTGCTGCTCAATGGTGTTCACCCTCTGGGATACCTCAGAAACTGATCTTGTGACCTCCTCGAGCTCTCTTCTCAACAGGGACTCCATCCGGTTAGTGTAATTCTCAAAATCCCTCCGAGACGGAAGAAACTTCAGAAGTATGTCGAGATTGTACTTCTGAGATCTGCGGTCGGCAGGGTCAGGAAAATCAACAGCTGCCTGAGACCGGATAGGTGATCGTAGCAACGTCTGACTGATAGGGCCAACAGAGAACGGCGGTCTCGCTGCGCCATCTGAGCGCTCCGCTTCATCTGATACGTTGGGCCCGAATACAATGGGGCCGGGGGATAAGGAATTTGCCATGTGCAGCCTCCTTGAGGCGTTCCCTGCAGCCCAGTGATTGGCCACCCCGCCACAGGCACTGGAAATGGGGCTATTGGAGGGTGACATTTCTAGGCACCGCTCTTCCGTGCCAAGGTCGCCAGGGGTGCTTCTATCGTGAGGCGGGGGGTGCACCTCAGCCACCGTGGTTACTGGGGACCCCCGACTGGTCACTTGTTTAATATATTCAAGCTCCCCCTGCTGATGCAATGGGCCTACACGTCCCGGGCAGTTACTCCACTCAGCTATATCAGGGAAGGCGGTCAGACTATGTGCCGCCTCTGTGGCCTCACTGGGGGGTCGACCCTGCTGCTGCTGCCCATGCCCCTGAGCTCCCCACTTGCCTTTTATAAATTGCTGCGTCTGTAGGGTACTGTTCGTGGGTTCCACCTGGTAGTCTTCAGAGCTCCCATCACCCAGTCCGACTCCCGCCACGCTCCGGTCTTCAGAGCCGGCAGACGGGAGGCTGCGCCGATCCTCTCTCTCTGCCTCCGCCAGTCCGGCAGCCTGACAGCCCGGGGCCCTGCTCCACCGCTCGCTCTCTCCAGCCCCTGGGGTCAGTTCACCGGCGCCGCCGCCGCCGTCAGCAGATGCGGCGTGCGCACGCTGCACCGCTGCCACCTCCTTCTTCTTCCTCCCGGCTTCGTCGTCGGATGGCACTGCCAGTCTCTCCGGCTCCAGTGCCTCCACTACAGACCCTCGCCAGCTGCAGGATGGGGAAGCAGCCCCCGGAGGGATCGCTCCAGAACCACGTGGGGCACTCCGATCTCCTCCAGCTCGGCAGCCACCCAACGGTCCCGCCCTCTCCGCCATCTTGGCCTTCTCCTCAGTATCCACCGCCTGCTCATTCGCCACAAAAAACTTGCTGATCTTCCCAGCTTTCCCTGCTTGCATGCCTCCAGGAGTCATCCAGCTCTTCCTACGTTTGGACATCCTGTCAGGTAGGAATTTTAATGCGGGTATGCTGTAAATCAAAGGGAAAAGTGCAGAGCTCCAACTTCTGCGTCCTCACGCTGCCATAGCCAGGCCACGCCCCCCTGTTCATACTTTTTCTAAGTTTTAGAAAGGTTGATGTTAAGGCCTCAGCTGATGCTGCTTTTGGCAGCAAAGTTCTGCATGCGGCAGTGGTTTAGACTGCTTGCTGTTGCTTTTGGGGATCCCACCCTACCTTACGGACACTGCTATTGGATGTCCCATGTGTAAGGATATCTTTCGGAACGGGACAGGATGTACACTAAGAATAATACTATTCTGTGATTACTCACCTGTAGAATTGATATTATGAGTGTACATCCCGTCTCGTTCCGCCCCACCCTTGTTGTTCTTGTTACCTCTTTATGGTGATTGTTGATTATTTCTCCCGGCTTCGGTTAACTGCTTTTTTAAATATTGGGGTTCTGTGGGAGGTGCCTCGGTATATATAGGCCGGGAGGGGCCACTTTTTCTGCTCTACAGTAACGTGACATCTGAAGATGAATAACCCATGTGTAAGGATATCTTTCGGAACGGGACGGGATGTACACTTATAATATCAATTCTACAGGTGAGTAATCACAGAATTGTATTTTTGGTGTTCCTCATATTCCTGCATTAGGGATTTTAAAGACTCAGGCTTCAGACTTATCGGTCTTGTTAGTCAAGGGTCTGAATATGTTCCCCATCAAATTTGTTGGTGGCTTGTAGATTGTCCCTCCTGGGATTTATTGTTAGTTTCTAAAGGGTCCTCAACTTCAGATAACATTTAACACTTGAATCTAGTTTCTGGATGAGGGTCACCTCATCATTTAGGACGTTTGGTGATTACAGTCATGTTCCTTTATCCCTACTGTTTGATCCTCCAGATCCCCTTTTTCTGCCTAACACAGCAGTCTTTTTCTCGCACACAAGAGCTAGTTATCCTGTCCTCTGTGTCCTTGGTTTTTGAGGAAAATGTTTTTTTATTAGAACACACTCCAATTTTTTTAACAGATTTTTTTCCTATTCAGAAAGGAACAGGCAACTATCTGCTTCTAAAGCCACAATAGCTATGGAATATACAGGCCAGATCCTGGGCCTAACCTTGCATGAATGTTTACGCTCCATATATTTCTGCTCATTCCATAGCAGTCTCCACTTCCTGGGTTGAAAGATCAGAAGCTTTCATAGAAGAATTTTGCTGAGCTACCGCCGCTGCCTCTGACAGGTAGACAAAGGATCGAGCAGAGGTGAGTTACAGCTTCTTCCTTAGGTGAAGTGGGTTGCTAGGTGTCATCAGTGTCTAGACCAGCACTCCCAAATGGGCATGCACGTACGCCCAAGCACTCCTGTGCGTACTCCCAAATGCGCATATGCACACTCCCAAATGTCCATGTGCGCACTCCCAAATGAACATGCACGCACTCCCAAACATGCAGGCGCGCATTCCTACATTTGCATGTGCACACTCCCAAAGGTCCATGCACTCATTCACCCGGGCTGTTAGACTAGCTAGAGGTAGGCATTGTGAGGGAGAAGAGCTGAGGCTGCATAAACACTTTAAACTGACAGCATTAGTGGAGAGCAGAGTGAAGCAGGAGCCTAGAAACAATACTCTTCATGAAGGGAGCAATTCATGGAATGCTAGTTAAATAGGGGTGTTGGTCTGTTTTAAACAAAATATGTTCTGCTGGAACAAAACATGTTCTGTTCTCTCTCTCGAGATATAATATATATATATATATATATATATATATATATATATATATATATATATCATACTCACGGAAAGAGGTTGGAACATACAGTCAGAAAATAACAGTGCATATTCTGTGTTTCTGCCAGTAGATGGCAATAGGTTACTGATTTTGTAGTGATTACAATGGACATTGAGAACTGACCTGACTTCTAAGTATAACACAAAGAAATTAAACATTTCACTGCAACATGCTGCTGCAGCATAAGAATTATACTCTTTAAAAGTCTAAATATATCATAAGGTTCTCATTCTTCCAGGCCATGCTATCTATGTGGTAATTTTGAAAGGAACTGGGTGTTCTGTAATTTCCTTGAAAAAATTTAGTTACTCACTCAACTGGCTTCCATAATTCAGAATGACTAAAATCTACAGCACTGTTGAATATTGATCCGTCCAGCAGGTTTGGTATTGGTTACATGCAACCGGGGCAATACGGTGTTAGAAAACTGCCTATCCCATGGCAGATTACAGGGAGTGATAAGGTGCACAGATTGAGAGCCAGAACAGGCTCGGACTGGTCCACAGGGTTACCAGGGGAATAACCTGTTAGGTCCCTTGTCCCAGGGGCCCCTTTGAGGGCCTTCATCACCAAACCTGAACTGTGTATAGCTTATTTGTGGCTGTTCAGGTGCACACACAGAGACAATACAGTTTGGCATAATGTTTCTATGCATGGGCGTTAAATATAAGCCAATAATATTTGCATCTAAATGTGAGGTGGGCCCCCAGAGTCAGTTCTATTGGTGGGCCCCAGGCATCCCAGTCCAACACTGAGCCAGGATACTGGAATTGAAGAGACAATTAAAAATCTCTAGGGCCAGGCAACAGCTTTACCTAGGAGCAGCCTGATTTGGGATGCCCGCATAGAGGAATCCCCTGGTTTGCCAGGAACTTACCTTGTCCCTTGATCCCACAGCGCATGTGCAAATCTCTGGCAACATCCCAGGTCTGTGTACTTTTGGGTAAACTTTATCCAGCATTTGTTCCCAAGTGATATCATTGGTTCTGCTGTAATCATAAGTTTCCAAAAAAGTGGCATAAAACCTGACATTCCAGGCCCTTAGCCCAAGTCTTTTGAGACAGCTTTTCAAAGAGGCAGCCCAATTTAGGATGCCATGCAGTGAGGAACCCCCCTAGTTTGTCACCTAAAAAATCACCTTGTTCTTTGATCCCATGGTGCATGTACAACTCTCCAGAGGCATCCCAAGTCAGCTTGCTCACTGTGTCTGGCAGACCTAAGATGCTGCCAGCGTGCGCACACAGAGTGGGGGGAGCAGGGATGCCGCAATTTGCTGTGGCAAAGCAAAGTGCAACTAAGTTTAGCTTTGCCCCCGGCAGCATCCCCACTAGTTACCCTACACGCATACTCCAACAGCCATTTTGGTCTACATGCACAGTGAGTGCATGCAGGGCCGGATCAAGTGTGGTGGAGGCCCTTGGGCACAAAATCTGGTGGAGGCCCCAGATACAGTATTTTATTCCTTTTAAAATAATAGTCCAGCCAATTAACTGATGGTTGTCTGGCCCCCACCTACTTTACTGGAATGTCAGATTGAGTCCCTTGTGCGGGTGCGTGCTGCTCTGGAACTCCTGCTTTGCCATTCTGGATGGGAGGGGGGGGGTAGTGTAGTCACTCAACTGGTCCAGCAGAAAACTTAAGCAGAAGGCTGATGTACAGTGAACGGCCATCGATTGACTACTCTGCACCCAACCCCACTGTAGCTTTTCTGATGGCAGCTTTGCTGCTCTAGACTCTCCGTCCTGCCTTGTGGTGGCTTTGGCTGCCCAAATGCGAGGGGCCCCCACTGCCGTTGATAGCTTTGTTGCTGGCCCTGCAGCCCGTCAAAGACTGAAAAGCCTCCTGGACTAGACCATAACCCAAAACTTGGTGGATGCCCCCCTTGCAGGGCAAATGGTGGAGGCCCCGGGGCTAGAGCCCCCTGCGCCCCTCTCATAATCCGGCCCTGAGTGCATGTACATGAGAGCCACTGAAGAGCTGTTCATGTGCTATAGGATGAAGGAACAAGGAGGGTTTCTGGTAAACCACAGGGTTTCCTCACTGTGGGGCATATCATATTGGGGTAATATTAATTCGGGGGGGGGGGGGGGGGGTAGTATGATGAGTTTTTGTTCTCTTAAACTCCCATGTCTAGTAAAAGGAAGCAGGAGTAAAACATGCCAGGGAGGACTCTGCTAGCAATTACCTTGCAAGTCCCTGTCCAGGCACATACTACCTTGCTACCATCTAACCCTCATGGAAACTGTGTTCTATGTAAAATTAGCCATTTCAAAACATCTCAAAATCTGAAATTATTTGCAAATACCTTATCTATTCTAAGCAAAGCTGCTGGTTTCACTTTCATTCCTGGGGACTGGCAAGGGCATGTCATGGCACGGGTTTATGAACTTTATCATGCCCTGCTTTGGTCAGAACGAGCTGCAAGACATTGTGCCCTGCTATGCTCGCTCACTGAGAGCACCAAGGGACAGAGTAGATGCAGCAAATCAGAGCAGACCACTTTTTTTGGACCTAGAGAGATGGAATTGAAAGGAGGGCAAGCTTTGGAACCCTGCTATGGCTTCTACCATGCACTACAGATAATGTAGGAGAGACAGGTGGGACAGGCATCAGGTGAGCTGCTTGCTGCCTTATTATTGCTAATGTCTTTAAAGATGAGCAATCACCAACCTATAAGACTCTGGGACCGGGGGTCTCCCTCTTTGTGCGGCATCACAGTTGGGGATGTCCTGGTGTGCAACCTTCAGGGGTTGCCGCACAACTCACCTTTTGGTCAATCCCACTCATTTCCATCTGTGCATACCTGCGCCAGCCATTTGGAAAAGCCTGGTGTGGTTACGCTCTGAGAAAGGGGAGTGCAGCTCAGAGTGGCAAAGTGAAAACTGAATGGAACCGCACTTCAATGATTTGCTGTTGGAAGTTGTAAAGTAGATTCAGGGGGCTACACACAGTGGGGAATCCAAAATCTGCATTCTCGGGGCATGAGGAACAAACCCGAGATAGTAAAAATTTTCCATGCTATATGGACCTAATAAATGTGTCAACTTTATATTTCAAACCCCTAAGTTGTAACAGGGGTTAATAACCAAAATGACCATTTACAAAACAATTGTGTATTTCTTAGGAAACAAGGAGCAAAGAGCAAATATTTTGTTCTGAATACAGAACAATTACTCTTTATCCTGGCAGTGATCTGCAGCCTCATGCTATGACTTGTGAATCAACAAGGTTTGGGGTCACACAAGGGCAAAACTTGCTGTCCGCAGTGTCCATAAAATGTTTCCTTCACTTTGTCATTAATTTCTCATTTGGCAGCGAAACAGATGCAAACTCTGTGATTAAAATGTCTTCAGCTTTCCGGGGGATTTCGGAGATCCTGCACGTGGTCAGGGTGATAGAAGTCCATTGCAGATGTCCGCTTATTAACAGATAATCCTCACTCCAAGGCCAGCTGGACACACTGGCGTGTTAAAGAGCTAGCAGACCCCAATGACAGCTTGATTTATGCACAATCACCTCGACCTGCCAAAAACACACACATAAAAAGTGTTACAACTTACTCACAAATTGAGCAGAATTATAAAAGGCTCGATTCATTGCTGGGTGAGATTGTATTGCATTCTTGCCTATCTTCCCCTCTTTCCTACTCTGCAGACAATTGTTCTTGAGCGAGATTTCGTGGGGAGAGAAGTTTGGTGTGAGAAATCACACATAAATTTTCTCAAAAGTATAAACTTGTGTGATTTTGGGAATGTGTTATAAAGGGACTTTTGGGTGAGATCAGGTTTTTGTGATCTGGCCTTTCTCTTTAACCACGCACACAAAAAATGGAATAGTCTTAATTTTACAATTTACCTGTCTCCGTCTTCTTTCTTCTGTCCAGTGCCAGGTGCAGTCCTAACCCCGTTGGGCTCTTCTTCTCCCCCTCTGCCTGGTTCTTTTGGTGGCAGCAGCGCCACCAAACATTACGTATTCCCTGGCCAATTGCAGCGGTGGCAGTTGGCAAGGGAATACGTAATGAGCCTTGGAGAGCTCCACCTATCTATATAAAACCCGGGCCTCTGCTAAAAGTGGCAGACCTGTGTTGCTCTTCCTTCCAGATGCCAGTGGAGTGTCAATAGATGCATGATTTCCAGTGATTCAGTGATATACAATGGACGGAGTAAGGTAAGTATCAGTGAATTAAGATTTTTTTAAAAAGTTTTTTTTTTTTACACTTTCACTTTACTTTACTTTTTAATTGCTAAGGGGTTCCATAGACCCCTATACCAGTTCAGTTACTATTATTCGCACCACCAATGGCCAGAGTGGTGCAGATGTGCTGGGACTTGGGGTCTGGCTTTTATACAAAGAGACATTTTACACTGAAGATGAGGATGAGGACAACCCACTCGTGGGACAGTGTGTTATTCTAAGTATACAGCACGTCCTGTTCCAGAATATTGCTTACACATGGGTAATACATCCACAAGACCGCGCTGGACTGCAGAAAACAGCTTGTGGCTCCTCCCGGCTCTATATAAGTCAGGGACCTCCCCCAAATTCCCCAGTTCTTTTCTGCAGTCTGCTCTGCGAAGATAGAAGATAGCTCTCTATGTGGCTCAGGTGAGCGGGGCTTATATGCCTGCGGCCCTGCAGGACTATTCCCACCCGTTCCGTTCCATATTGCTGCCTCCCAGCCTTGGCTGACAAGGTTCGGGTGAAGGTAGGTCAGTAAGCACCAGTTGGGTGCTGAGGAGCTATGCTCCTACCGCAGTCCCTTCTCTGACAGGGTAGGCGGTTTAGGCTGATGGTGAGCCTTTTGGGATGCCCCCCCCCCCTGCTCCATGGGTTTATGCCAGGCTCAACCTGTGCAGTTAACCCTTATTCCCATAGGTGTTCCCCTCCACCCTCACTCCTCCCATTGTCTTCTGTGCACCGTTGTCTCCCTGGAAATACTTCTATTCCTGCCTCGCTCTCCCTCCGGGAGATCTCCGGGGAGGGGGGGGTGACTAGTGGTATAAAACTGTATTTTATGCTTTAACTATGTGCTGTGTTACTATCGCCTTGTACGCCGCCGCCGCGCGGCCAATAGCTGCCGGGCTGCTATTGGCCGGCTGGACCACGTGGGCGCGTTTCGCGCTTTTCGGGGGGGGCGGGCTTTGTGGATGACGATTTCCACATCACGTCTCCACGGCCCGTCCCTCGAGGTCTTCGGACGCCATTTTGCCTGTCCTTAGCTGCGTGTGCTGCTGGCTCCCTGTTGACCGTGAGTAACCACGGTGGGGTGATTTTTTCTAAGGATATTCCTTTCTGCTGTATTCTTATGGGAATGTTTTGTTATGTCTTTCAGGCAGGTTAAAACTCGGCACTGTGGTTTCTACCGGCCATCTCCCTCTCCTTAGCGTTACCCCTTACTGGCCTGTTGTGCCATTCAAATCACCATATGGAGGCTTCTGGGGATAATGGGCCTGGGGTGCCTTTGGGACAAGCCCGGCTATTTGTTGCGTGTGAGGTATCCCCCATAAGTGATGAAGGGCTGTCTGTTGCTGGGCCTGGCGGTGCGCCCCCTCTGGCTTCACCTACCCCCCCACGCTTACATCTGACTCCCACCGAGGGGCATACTAGCGGGGAGTCTCAATCTGATTTAGCTGCACGGGTGGCCAGCATTGAAAAACATCGTGCTGGGTCTGCCCCGTGTAAGGCTTCTGCCAAGAAGCAGCATTTATCTCCAGCGGTTTTCCTCTTCCCTGTAGAAGATGAGGGCCCTTACTCACTCTCAGGTCCCTACCCCCTTGAGGAGGGGGAATTATGATTCTGAATCCTCTGAGGAACAACCTAAGTTTTACGGTGGTACTGGGACTCCCTGCTGATGTTGTTAAGCATTGGTCATGTCCTCCCGAGGTGGATGCGCCCGTTCTCGGGTTGTCCAATACATCTGTCATGCATTCTCTTGATACTACTACCCTGCGGGATGGTGAGGACCAGCGCTTGGACCAACTGGCCTGTCACGCCTTTGCCTGTGTGGGGACGGCGCTGAGCCTGGTTTGTGCCTCTGCTATTACGGCTATTGCCATTAAAGAGGTGCTTAAGTGTCTCTTGGACGGGACATTTGAGGATGCAGGTAGAGAAGAGTATAGATCTCTACTGATTTGTGAGGAATTTATTGCATATATTCTTTCTGTCATGGATGATGCCATTAGAATGTGTGGTAGGACTTCTGCTAAGAAGGCTCTCACTGGTTTCCCTTTCAAGGGCGATAAGGTTGGCTCTCGCCCAATTGACTCCTCACCTTCAGGGACGGGTGGTTCAGGTCCGCTTGGACAACCAGACGGCGATTGCCTACATCAATCATCAGGGAGGGACCCGGAGCAAGAGGGCCCTCAAGGAAGTGTCCCTGATACTGTCTTGGGCGGAGGAGCATGTTCCCTGCATCTCAGCTGTGTACATCCCGGGGGTGGAGAATCTGGAGGCAGACTCCCTCAGCAGGGGGACTTCTCGTCTGGGGGAATGGTTCCTCAGCAGCAGGGTGTTTCGCTCCCTGTGCCACCGCTGGGGTGGATCTGTTTGTGTCCCGTCACAATCACAAGCTTCCAATCTTTGTCTCTCTCTCCCAGGACCCTCTGGCCTTGGCCATGGATGCACTAGCAATGTTTTGGAAGAGCTTTCAGCTCCTCTATGTGTTCTCTCCTTTTCCTCTGCTGGGCAGGGTGCTGCGCAAGATTGCCCAGGAAGGGGTGCCAACCATTCTGGTGGCCCCCTGTTGGCCAAGAAGGGTGTGGTTCGCAGACGTCGTGCAGTTAGCAGTAGATCAGTATGCCCTGCCCAAGGATCCAGACCTGCTCACTCAGGAACAGCTACACCATCCCAATTTACAAACGCTGGCTTTAACGGCCTGGCTGCTGAAACCTCCATCTTGATGTCCTCGTCATCCATCTACTATAGGGTATGGCATGCTTACATTGACTGGTGCGAGTCTAAGTCGCTTCCCTGTCGGGTGTTTTCTATCCCTAGGATTCTAGAATTTCTGCAACAGAATTTGGGTCTTCAAATTAGTAACCTTAAAGGTCATGTTTCTGCTTTGGCCATTTTCTTCCAAAGATCCTTTGCTCAACATCGTCTGGTCAAGACTTTCTTCCAGGGGGTTACTCACGTGCGTCCTCCACGTAAGCCTATGTTACCAGTCTAGGATTTGAACTTGGTCTTATCTGCCTTGCAGGGGTCTCCCTTTGAGCTTTTTTCGTGAGGCCCCTTTATCCATTTTGACGCTTAAGGTAGTCTTTTTGGTGGCTATCACTTCTGTTAGGCGTGTTTCTGAGTTGACGGCGCTTTCCATCAAACCCCTTACTTTGAGAGACACCAGGACAAGGTGGTGTTTAGTTTTAAGCCAGATTTTCTGCCTAAGGTTGTGTCTGCATTTAATCTCAATCAGGACATCGTTTTGCCTTCTCTATGCCCTAATCCTAGTAACCCTAAGGAGCGGGTTTTACACTCTCTGGATGTGGTCAGGACTCTGAAGTTTTTACACTCTCTGGATGTGGTCAGGACTCTGAAGTTCTATTTGGTGGCTACTGAATCCTTCAGAAAGACTAATGCTCTTTTTGTGCTACCGTCTGGATCTAAGAAGGGTCTGGCTCCAGCTAAGTTCACTATCAGCAAGTGGATCCGTCAGGCAGTGGTACAGGCCTATTCTGCTAAGGGGAAGGAGCCTCCTTTCCACCTTACTGCTCATTCTACTCGTGCTATTGGTGCCTCTTGGGCTTTTCAGCACCAAGCTTCTGTTGAACAAGTTTGCAAGGCCGCTACTTGGTCTTCTGTTCATACTTTTTCTAAGTTTTACAAGGTTGATGTTAGGGCCTCAGCTGATGCTGCTTTTGTTCGCAAAGTTCTGCAGGCGGCAGTGGTTTAAACTGCCCGCTGTTACTTTTTGGGGATCCCACCCTACCTTACGGACACTGCTATTGGATGTCCCATGTGTAAGGAATATTCTGGAACAGGACGTGCTATATACTTAGAATAATACAATTCTGTGATTACTAACCTGTAGAATTGGTATTATATATATACAGCACGTCCTGTTCCATCCCACCCTTGTTATCATTATTTTCAGTTACCTCTGTATGGTGATTGTTCATATGTTCATCTTTGAATTCTTGTATTGTTCTCCCGGCTTCTTGTTAACTGCTGGTCAATACTGGGGAATTTGTGGGAGGTCCCTGACTTATATAGAGCCGGGAGGAGCCACAGGCTGTTTTCTGCAGTCCAGCGCCATCTTGTGGATGTATTACCCATGTGTAAGGAATAATCTGGAACAGGACGTGCTGTATACATATAATACCAATTCTACAGGTGAGTAATCACAGAATTGTATTTTTTTATTTACACTTACAAACGAGCTAGATTTGGCCGGAAACGAGATACTCTCACCCGGCAATGAATCAAGCCTATAGTATTTTAGTCAGTCCTTGGTTTTCATTTTTATAGCATTGGTTATGTGTCAATATGTGTATTGCCTTAGCCCCTCCTGTTCCAGAGAAAGGAAATTGTATCTTCAGCATACCAGGCTATTTTGAATAGTTGTTTCCGGCTTTGAGGGAAAAGCTTGGGAAGCATTTTTTTCTGTTCCATCCTTACTGTCCATGTGCACAAAGCAAGGTCCATATGGTTGGGTAACTTGAGTTGCCCACACATAGCCTTTTGCTCACCCTATTAAACACATTTTGGGTGAGTTATAATTGAGATTCTGAACTAGGCCCTCTCAGCCAACATCAGTATCTGACCTTACAAAAGCTCTTCTAGATGGGGGGGGGTGAAAAAACCCAGATATATCAAAATCCTGTAGAAAGTCTTCCAAGAAGAGTGGAAGCCTTAAAGGGTAGACTTCACCTGCTTCATATTAATGCTCGTGATTTTAGAATTGGATGTTAGAAAAACACCTGCAGGAGCCATGTGTTAATGCCTGAATAACTTTGTTCATTTACATACATTATATATAGAGCCCTCCTAAAGCTGTAAGTTACAGATGCAGAAGAATAAATTCTGTCATTTTCCAGGTTGTTTTATTTACTAAGTTCCCTGCAGTGCTACTTGAACTTTTAGCTGCTTCAGCTTCAAGAACCAACTGACAATGTGAGCAGTCTATCACCATTTTCAAGGGCCTCAACTTTCTATCACTAAGAAGTATTAGAAGGCACTGGACACTTTGTATCCTCCTCCCTATTTATTGCTATCTAAAAGTCAGCAGGGCTTGCACACAAACACTCACTGGTCAGACGATCCCACACCACATTTTCAGGCCACATGCACATCCACAGCATCTCGCAGCGGAGGAGCGCCCCCATACCCAGCCATTTTGTTAGGCTTAAAAATGGCTACAGACTTCTACCACATTGTAATTTATAGATCTGTAGGAGGGTGTTTACCTGTCTGTCAGACTGCACACATATATGACAGAGCTGCATCATTGAAACATAGGCCACAATATAATTGATCATGTACAATATTTTCAACACAATGTACTTTGAGCTACCCCAGGGCCTCTGCTCAATGTGGTCAGGTCATGTGCCAGGCTGACTAACAGGTTGAGTACTGGGAGTGAACCAACTTAACACACAACCCGAAAATGCCGACTCTTAAGACCAACCACATCTTAACCGGAGGACAGACTGGACTGTAGGAAGTTCCAGGTTGGAAAAGCAGGGAGTGAGATACTGGGACACTAGGCTATGTTGACACAGTACCTGGGAGCTGGATCAGGTGAGTAGAGTAATTTGTGGATGAGCAGTGGTCAGTAGGTCACAAGTGCAGGAGCAGAACAGACCAATGGTGGGTGCAGACACCATTGGCCTGTAGGTGAGATTTAAAGTCAGGGGTCAACCCGTGTAGTCAGTCCAAGCGAGCAGGCATTGGCAAACCATCCAAGGAGCACAGGATTAAAATAGATTGCAGGAGTACACAGGATAGCCTGGCTACCAGGAATGCTAGAGATAACCAAGAATACACAGGATAACCAATGGCTGAAGATCACATGGTAACCATGAACACACAGGAATTGGAATACTGTGAAAAAAGGTAAGGGAGATGTTTCGTGCAGTGGAAGGGGCCGGGACTTTCACGCACTTCTGCCTCGGTGGGAGGGTAAGTCAGCTTCAGGCATTATCAGGCGCTTGAAACACGTCACTCAATACGATTTGCATGTCTATTGATATGTTAATGCTTTTACTTGTGGATTGCTTTATGTCTGGATTAGCATAGGACCCATACATTGAAGTTTATTTTTTGAAGACCAGATACTGTGAAAATCAGCATGCATGCAAGAAATCCCACAAGCAAGCTGCCTGTCAGGATGAGATCAGTTTAAACACCAGCGGTCGAGAGAAGTCCTAGAAGCAGGTTGTCTGCCATAATGGGATCCACCCTCTTGCATTGAAAAATGCATGAGTTAGCATGTGCTCATGCACAAGGAGCTAGAAACTAGGCAGGCACATGACATGTAATCTATATTTGAATTCCATCTATCCATTTTTTGTAGGAATTGGAAAACTCTGATTCCCCTTTGCATCTCATCATATTATTATGTATAAACACTGTTTTCTAAACTTTTCAGAAATAGGGCTAATTCCCAATTGTAAAAAAAAAACAAAACTCTTCCAGTAAATGATTAATTGGCAGAGCTTGTGGAAATTATTAATCAGATGCTCTGCTTTTGTTTGACCTGATTAATTGCGCAACAAATTCTCTTCTTGAATGCCATGTCCAAAAGCAGCTTGGTTCTCCTACGACAATTGCAACCTTTCACAAAGTGTCTCTTGTATTTTGTTTTGAAATCACACAGATGACCCAAATCAACATCTGCAATTCTCTATTTTTAACAGTTAAGTGTTGGGAATTGCAATTTATATACCATAACTGCTTTCATCTTTGAAATAAAACAGGATACAATTTATGCAGCAATAAATAAAATAACAGCACTATGATATCGTAGATACACTTCTAAGCTCCACGGAGTTACATTAAAGGCAGACCTAAGCAAATCACTCAGAAAGTAATAGAACCTATAGTCACAGTGATGTGTAGGCAGTGTATTGTTCATTTCTAAATAAAAAGTTTTAATACAAAACAGTCTCGCCTCTCAGAACAGGTATCAGACCTCTCGTTAAGTGACCTTACTGCAGTATATAGCTTATATATCTTTTCTGGAGCATTTTTTTTCCCGTCATACAAGAGTTTAAATATCGAACTTTTTTCACACTTGATTCAGAGCTTGCCCGTGAATACTTATTTTTTTTGGGAACTAAACTCGATAATCGGGAAATTGCGTACGCTCGTAACATTCACAGTCGCGTTCTGAGAAAAATTCGTCCATGCGTAAGCGACCATATTTGCTTTGTGTATGCATACATTTTAGCTGAGCATTTACAGAATCTGCAGCCGAAGTAGGCTTGGAAGCGGAGTTTTTACCTGATTTTGGACGTAACTTGCTGCGGAGCCCATTGTTCTTGGTGTGCCATATTCTTGTGTGGCTTTTCAGCATAGGCCTTTTTTTGTTGTAGCCAGCTATTTTAATATGCTTTTAATACGCCATCCCCCGCCACTGTTCCCATGGTAGTTTTCTTGTCCTAGCACATACTTACCGCATCTAGGGCATCCCATGGTAGTCTGCATGTCCTTGCACATAGTTACGTTTGTAACTTGGTTGCCATGTTGTCTGCTTCTACCCACTGTTACTCACCTTCTACTTCCTATTTTTTTAATTGTTATTTATATTTAAAAAATATAAAAAACATACAGTATTTTAAATATTTTTTCTGGGACCAACGTGGCACCTGCAAAGAGAAAAAAATATACATTAGCACATGTTTGTCCACATGTGTGTTTGTACATACACGCACATTTTTACATACCCAAACTTGTTGATGCTTACTTTTAGGGGGCCACACTCCTCCACTGCGCCATCCTTTCTTCCGGGTCTGTAGAGGGAAAGAACCTGAATTAGTATTTATCGGCATGTGTTGTTTGTGTAATAGTTGGATATTGTTCTGCTTCTTGTTCTGAGTCTTGCACTGCTTCCGTATCGGGAGGGGGGGGGGGGCATCATTGCGTATTCACCCTCTGATGAATCTGTAGGGACAGAGAAGCACAACACACAAGCACCTAGCAAACATGTTATTAGACTTTTTTGGGGTATTGGCCTACCGAAGTATGCAGGGGCTACGGCGGACTCCAAGCTTGACCCGCAGCCAGAACTCCCCAGCTACAAAAGAAAATACAATTTTGTAAAACTTTTTACCCATTACCCTGACAGCTCACCTTCTCTGTTGTGCATCCACTTACCTGGGAAGTTCTAGCTGTAGAACCTCCACACCCAGGGCCACTTTCGCCGTCTGAGGTCCGACCAGTGCTGCATTATTTGGGTGAAGGCGTAAGGCGACGTCTCCTCATCACTCACATGGGCTGCCACTACCTATGCCAAAGTCCTCTTTTGTGTGTTGGGCTTGAAGTCATACCATTGCTTCATGAAAGCCTGAAAACAACAAACAGATGTGCATTGTTAAATTATATCCTCTGTTTGGGTCTCCTTTAGCTTCACATACACACCTCTGCCCCTTTAAGTAAGTTTAGGACACTGCAATCATTCAAGCCTCGTATAGGCTAGTGTATACCAATGCTAAGTAATCCAGCTCTTCCATCCCACAATAGTAGCAGCTTGCAAGCGCATATGTACATAGGTCAAAAGGCGTGCCTAACTCTCCACTCCGCTACTGCTGTCGGATAGGGGTTACTGACTAGGGCCACCAACAAAGTGAAGCCAGCTCTCTCATTCCACAATAGTAGCAGATTGCATAGAAATGTCAAACCTAAATCACTTAGGCACCCCTGCGTCGCATACATACATGTCAGAGTGATCCATGTGACAGTAGCAGCAAAGTACTGTGGCCCTGTAACATTAGAAGACCAGGCCTCCACCATTTCTGTGGTGCCATGTGCCTTTGCTCGTATTTCGCAGCCACTGTCACCAGTTTGCACCTTGGCACGGGAAGAGGGCGCACAGCCGGTAGTGACACAATTCGCGTCACACCATATGCTGCGAATAGTAAGCAGCATAGCGCCGTGCTGGGCACAATCCCCGCCCAGCACGGAAGCGCGATACCGGCCCCTTTGGAGGCAGGCCCGTCCCTTCAAAATAACACGCCGCGCTCTTCAAAGACAGCGGCGTGTTAGAAGGGCCACACAGCAGAGACCTGCACCACCCGTACTCAGTTGAGAGACGGGTCCCGTGCAACGACACAGCAGCCATAAGGTAAGCCACTTTTTTTTTTTTCTCTTACTATAAGGCTAGTATACAGGTCATAGCACACAATAATACTTAAATAAATTATGTTTGTCCACAGCCTTATGCAGCCACAGACTGAGCTACCAGTAATTAATCAGGTATTCACCATATATCTTTTAGACTGGCAAACAATCCTTAACACAATAGTCTAATCAGAAATAAAACTCCTCATCAACAGTTACTAGCCAGCACCAGGACATCTCATAGCAAGCGCTGTCACCTGCTCCTACAAATAAGGTATGCATACGTATTTAAACAGTATGATAAACCCTTTATACTAACTGTGACATTATCTAGCTTAAAGTGGACCAACACCCAGGATTTTGACTATCCTGGGTTTTGGTCCACTTCGGTGGGGCACCCCGATTGGGGGTGCCCCGCTGTGTGAAACCCCCCAGAAAGCCCCGAAAACTCACCTCACCCCGCTCCCACGTGACCCAGGCAGCCATCTTATAGATTCCCGGGCTGATCCCCCCTGGGTGTTGGTCCACTTTTAAAGATATATACATTTTCCTCTATTAACAGACTTTATACATATATGTGCACTGAGGAAGCATAATTGCGAAACGTCTGCACTTCAACTACACTTGCTACAAACAGGAGAAACAGACCCTTGTCTTGCTACAAACTGATAAACTGACTTGATACAAACTGATGTCGCAGATTAATAGAGCCCAAAGAGGAGCTCTTAGGAAATTAATGTATGATTGTTTGTAAATCTGAAGGGCACTTTGTTGTGCTAAATGCATACGAACTATGATTATTGTAAATATGTGAAATATGTGCATTAAATTTGCTGACTTTGGATACTGGCCTTACAGAAATAAACCCCAATCAAAGACTCTCAAGAGGTACGGTTCAATAACAAACCCCTCCCCCCTTGTTTTGCCTATACTAACAAAAAAAGAGTTGGGGGCCTAAACTACAAAATTGACCAAAAGGTTAAATCCCTACCTCCCCCCTAACCTTTATATATAACTCCTAACATGGGTGTGAGCAGACCAAAATTTGGGGGCCCACGTTGATGTGGGACCCAGTGTGTAACCCTTGTAGGGATTTTGAAGGGGCACATATACTGTTAAGAGGAAACTACAAGTGCATTTACCTTGACTTTGCAGCAACACCCCAGCCAGCAGCACCTCACCCCCAAAACCTGCCACCTGCAGCCGCAGCTGACCCCTCTGGTTTTACTACCACGAAGACAACATCAACGCTGGGCCCACTCAACAGCCAGCCACCAAGGGAGCAGAGTCCAGACAGTGATGAGGTAAATGAGTGAGCTTAATAGGCAGCGGGCAAGGGGCAGGCTGGAGGAGGAGGGTTAACCAATGGTAAAGTTTGAGGCCCTGGAGGCTGTATGGTAACAATGGGAAAAACAAACACTAATGTTGACCTTTCTCCACACAGATGACACCTCGCCTAATGAGCTGGATGAAGGGCACTCTGAATATATGGATGGGACACTTCCACCATCTGCAGGCACCACGAACACTGGTCATCACCATTCCTCCCTGCAGCTCCAGCTTCATTCTGCCAGTAGCAGCCCCATCAGCTCCACAGAGCACCAAGGAGGTAGACAGGCCGGCCTGCAGCCAGGCATCACCTGCTTTTGGTAAGGCGGTGCCAAATCTTGGAGACAAACTGGCGGGCCAACAGCACCACTTTTTGGCAAAACACCAATAGATGTTTTAAATTTGGATGACAGGCCGCCAGTTTGCTCCATTCAGACCTGGTCAGGGCTCTGGTGGAAGCAAACCAGGTTGCCCTTTAAAGGCTGGAGAGGCTTGAGGCACAGCAAGCTGCAATCACCCAAAGCCGGGCTACATCCCCCTAACCTGCTTTAGTTACGCTGGACAGGCACATTTTTATTGATCAATTTTCTGTTGACCTGCATCCAGAGTTGTGCCATAACCCAACAACTTGTGAAAATGAACATGTAATTAGAGAATAAAGACCAAAAACCAGAAGTTTGTTTGGATGTTACTAAATCACACCTAGACTAGGCAAGGGATATAATAAATCAAAAATGACATAAGTGGAGAAAAACAGGCAGATCCACTCCACCGATAACAGACTTAGCCACAAGCCAACTGGCAGTCAGCTCACCACTCTCAAAATGGGTGTATAAATTGGAACTCCATAATATAAATGCATCATGGGATGAGCCAGGGAAGCCGGCCAAAACACTGAAAAGGGAAGATCCGGCCCCACAACACATTTGAGTGGTCCATCTTGCGGTTGCTGAAAAGAAACGACAAATAAAAAAGGGTCACTAGACTGGCAACAACAAATGAACAACAAAAATAAAGTAAAACAAGGTCCAAATGGAACACAGGTAAGGTGTTTGGGGGAAGGGGAAGCTAGGCTAGCCTCAAGAGAGGAGAGTGGGCTACAAGGAGGAGCTATGTGGACCTAAACAGACTGAGACACAGGAAATCTGTTTGGGGGGAGGGGGAGCTAGGCTAGCCTCAAGAGAGGAGAGTAGGCTACAAGGAGGAGCTATGTGGACCTAAACATATACTCCTGAGCAGCGCTCATGACAAGTGGCATATTCGCAATGTTGAAAAAAAACAACCTCACTGCGTTCCAGGATGCCATGCTGTCAGGGAAAAAGATGTATTTCTCCTGCAGGACAGCCATGCCATTGAGAAATGTATGCAGGGCGTGGCTGAGTGAAGGCTGGGACATGCCAACTGATAGTGCCCCCAGCTTCTGGAAGGAGCCATTTGCTAAATTTTAGAGGCAGCCAACCAATTTTGTCATACCTCCAATTGCATGCCCCTTTATTGTGATGGGGGCCAACCATGGCCGCAACTCTCAGTAAAGCTTCTCAAGAGAAAGGCAGTTCAGACAGGTCAATTTCGAACACCAGCAAGTATGCCTAAGCTCTAGAAGGTACATGGTTAACAGCCCACTGCAGAGCCTCGTACTCTTCACATAACTCATCAAGGGGCTCCATCGTAGGTGTAGGCTGTATTTTCACTAGCAACAAAAGACTATTCAAGTTTTCCCGCTAGCAAAAACATGGCGTAAGTTTGAACCAGAAACCTACAGCTTTTATAGGCCCGAAAACCCACATATCAGGGCTCTGAATTATACGCAAGTGCAGGCTGAACACATAGGATTAAAGATGCACGGACGCCTTGAACCATATTTATATGGCGAACATTCGGTTTGGCGTACGCATACTGTGATTTCACGCAAAATTAACTACTCGCCCCAAAAACAAGGCTCAGACTCACCCGACATGAATAATATACAGCTCTGAGAGAGGCTCTGAATCAGGCTAAGTGTTTGAACAGTGAACATTCGAAATGAGAGCCATTACCAGGATGGGCAACCTGGAAAGAGAGAGGGGACAACTGCCCAGGCATTGCCAATTACCAGGACAGTGAGGAGCAGAGCAGATGTTTTGTGGCAGGTGGCTCCTGGAGGTGAGATTTCTGGCTGGGTTTGATATGGAGGGGAGGAGGAATTTGCATTTGAAGCTAAATGTCAGAGTTTCATTGTTTTAGGTAAAAGGAGAGAGCGACAGTGATGGACTTGTAACATTCTTACCTGTTTGGCCCGCAAAGGTCCTTTCAGGGTCTGTCCGGGTGGCGATGCTTCCTTCTGCTGCTGAGCTCAGGGTGGCTGGTCTCCCCACTCCCCTCTGGCTGTGCGCGCTGTCCACCTCTCAGTAGTTTTGCTCTGAGAAGATGCTGTGGCTCTCTCACAGCGCAGCCTCCCAGGCAGGTGATTATCATTAGGGGCTGGTCTAAGCTCACTGGCCCCAGAACTGACCAGCCCCTGGATTCAGGTTAGGGCTAATGAGCCCCAGGGGATTGTATAATGGCCCAGTTGTCCCTCGGTGCTGACCAGACCCACCGGCAGTTACCATTGGCCGCTCACCCCTTAAATACGTACCCAGCCCTTGCCACATTGCACTTGATAGCATGTACTGTGCTAGGATGCTTTTATGTGTTGCCGCCACATCTGACCATCCTTGCTTGCTGCCCGAATGACCACTGCCTTCCTGAACCTCTGGCTATCTTTCACCATCCATCTGCTTTTTCAGGCTTTTCAGGAAAATAAATCTGCTGCAGTCTTTTCTACTCCTCCCCTAAATAAAGGATTTTGGTTATTGACCTAATGCTCAGCCAATCCATACATTCCAATAGGGCCGTTCAACCAACGAGCCGGAGCGGGGATCCATTTATAAATTGGCCAGATGTCCTGATGTTGGGGGGGGGGGGCAGTCTTCCCCATAGTCTCAGTAGAGTGTTATGAGGACAATGGGACAAGGTGCCTCAAAGAGTCCAGAACAGAGTTGCAGCCCAGTGGTGGAAAGAATAATAAGTGACTAAAAACGTAAAATATATTAATGTTAGATGCTGGAAAATAGTTTTTTAACCCTTTCGCTGCCAGGCTATCTGGAGATTTTGTCACCCTTGTTGCCAGACCATTTTGCACTATTTTGCGCTCCATATGTTCAACTGTGATTTTTGAAGGGATTTCCAGAGATTTCCCAGGGAAATGATATATTGTTTTTTTCAGCAGAGTCTGGGCTTTAACATGAAATGTCTTGTTTGTCATTTTTTAGGTGTATTCCCAATATTTTTGGGTAAAATATGTGCAAAAAAATCATTTTTTTACAATTTAAAGTGTTTTGTTGTAATAAAAAATGTTAGTTTGTCAATAAAATTGTATTGCATGTAAAAGCCCGATTTCTCCCGGTTACAGCGCTACCACATATGTATTGGTAGACACCCTTTCCTGGACTCCCCCAAACTGAAACAGCGCTTTAGGAGATTTTCAGATAAAAAAAAACCTGTGCTAGGTGCTATGCGCACATTGCAGTTTTTCAAGAAAAACAACCCTTTACATTTGAAATACCCCCACAAACTATATATTTTCTGGAAATACACACCTCAAGCTTTCTGGTCGTACAAGGCTTGTTTATGTGGGCGTAGCTTTCTGGAAGTAATCCCTCAATGAATTATTTGGTTGCACAGGGTTTCCCTAAAAAAAAAAGAATAAAAAACAATCAAAGGCACCTTTTCCTAAACAAACTATATGCAAACAAGAGAAAACAAGTTAAATCTGAAAAAGCAACACCCCCGAACAGAACAATATCCAACATGCATAGCTACTGTCAAGGGAAGAGTTGGCAAACACCCCAAAGTAAAGCGTGTGTGTAAGAAACATTTTACTTGAAAATTTCAGCTCTGCAGACAAAATGCTCACCTTGAGCTTTTTCTACTAAAACAACCCTTTACATTTGGAATACCCCCCACAAACCATATATTCACCGAAAGTACACCTGTTAAGCTTTCTAAGTGTACACAGCTTGTTGTAGTGGGCTCATCTTTCTGGAAGTAATCCCTCAAAGCAGCACATTGCCCAACATGCATAGGTACTTTCAATCCTTTTATTTCCCAGCTTACTTGAAATGTTGTCACCCTCTGTTGACAGGTCATTTTTCACCATTTTATTCCCATGTTTAACTGCGATTTTTTTCAGGAATTTCCGGAAAAATTCTATAAATTTTTTTTTTGCGGCAGAGTTTAGGCTTTAACATGAAATGTCTTGTTTGTAATTTCTTTACTGTTTTTTAAAATATTTTTAAGTCAAAAAAATAAAAAAAGTTATTTCTTTCTTCTCATTTATTTTAAATAAACAATTTATTTTACTAAGGAAAACCATATTGCATGTGAAAGCCCCATTTTTATGATTACAACGGTACCACATATCGGTAGCCCCCCGTTACTGCCTAGGAGACCCCCCAAACTAAAAAGAGCACTTTATTACATTTACAAATAAAATACAACTACTATCCACACTATAAAGGGTTACATTTTAAATTTAATTGTTGTGGGGTTCCCCTTCCCGGTGGAGGGGGACCCATTTTTTTGGGGGGGATTTTAAGGGTTTAAAAATCCCCCCAAAAAAATGGCGTGAGGTCCCCACTACTCAGCATAACCAGCCCTGGGACCAGCTATGGGGGCTTGTACAAGGTGCAGGGGCCAACTTTGGTGGCCCCTGGCCCTGAAGGCTACAAGCCGGCATAGCCTATGGCCACGGGCTCAGGGGGGCTCAGAGTTGATGACAAGTCACCCGCTAGCCGCAGGTGACTTGCCAGACCCAGAGCCTAGTGAACTGGTATAGGGGTCACATAGATCCCTTACAGTTCACAAAGCGTTAAATGTAAACAAAACACACACACAACAAAAAAATATTATTTTTCTAATACTTACTTTCCATCCATCCCGGAGCACCGTGTCCCATGCTGATCACTTTGGCTTCAGCGCTCCTGCTGCTGCTGGAAGCCTTTTTTACCTGCTGGGTGACAGGTAACATGTAATTTAAAAACAAAAATGACATAGGGTCCCCCTCCCGGGGTGGGGGAATCCCATTTTTTTTAATTTTAAGGGTTAAAAACCCTTAAAAATCCCCCCAAGAATGGCCAGCTATGCAGGGCTTGTAGAACAGGGCGCAGGGGCCAGCTTTGGCGGCCCCTGGCCCTGCAGGCTACAAGCCCACATAGCCTCTGTGAGGCCCGTGTGGGGAGCCAGGGGTTAATTGATCGATCGATCTGATGACAGATGCGACCATGCTGACCACAGGAGCAGAGGGGCAGGTGATGATCTAATCACCTGCTCCTCTGCTCCTGTGGCCAGCATGATCGCATCTGAAAGAACAACAGGCGGGAGCCAGGACGATACCCAGTGAGCGGGGCTTAGTGGCAAGATGGCGGCGCCCGTCGGAAGAGGAGGGGGAGAGGCCTGTCAGGCTCTCCCCTGAAGCTGAAGAGCCGGGGGGGGGGGTGATCGGAGGCCCCCCTGGTGAAGAGGACCCGGTGGAGAGCGATCGGACACTGAGGTGAGTAAATGTAATTTGTATTTATTTATTTTTTTACATGTAATTCCGGTGGGGGGGGGGCTATTCTGGGCACTCCCCTGCAGCCGGGGGGGCCTGGGTGGGGTATCGAAGCCCCCCCAGATGAAGAGGAGACCCGGCTGGATCGAACAAGGGGTCAGGTGAGTGTTTTTTTTTACTTATTTTTTACTGTAGCAGGGGGGAATGTCAGGCATGTAGATTCTACTTGCTTGGCACTTAAGTGGAGTAGAAGCGAGCACGTAGAATCTACATGCTTGGCACTGAAAGGGTTAAGTAAAAAAAATAAATAAATAAATAAAAATTTTTTTAGAAAATTGACTCCTTTATTTTAAATAAAAAATGTATTTTATTAAGGAAAATCATATTGCATGTGAAAGCCCCATTTCTACCGATTAGAACGGTACCACATATTTATCGGTAGCCCCCTGTTCCTGCCCAGGAGACCCCTCTAACTGAAACAAGTATTTTATAACATTCACAAATAAAATACAAATACCATCCACACTACAAAGGGTTAAATCGAGAAAAAAAATGACATAGGGTCCCCCCTCCCAGGGAAGGGAGACCCCATTTTTTTTTTTATTTTTAAGGGTCCCCCTTACCCAAAGTAACCAGCCCGGGACCAGCTATGGGGGCTTGTAGGCACAGAGTGGGGGGGGCCAGCTTTTGTGGCCCCCCCACCCTGCAGCCTACGAGCCCACATAGCCTATGTGGGCCCGGGCTCTTCTGCCCCCCCCCTGGCCTTTGGGGAGGCAGGTAATGGGGGTGCCGGGGGTTAATGGCAAGCCACCCGCTAGCGCAGGTGACTTGCCATCCCCCCAGCCTTGTGAACTGGTATAGGGGTCATGGACCCCTTACCAGTTCACAAGGGGTTAAAAGTAAATAATGACACAGACACACACTGAGAAAAAAATATTTTATTAATTTTTATTTTTTTTTACACCTACCTCCCATCCATCCTGGAGCACTCTGTCCCTCGGTGATCACTGGCTTCTGCTCACTTGCTGGAAGCCTTTTATAGCTGCTGGATGACAGAACACAAAGGGTTAATCAAAAAAAAAAATGACATAGGGTCCCCCCTCCCGGGGGAGGGGGACCCCATTTTTTTTTTATTTTTAAAGGTTTGGGCTTTTCATTAAATGATGCTGAATGTCCAGTTCAAAACAAATGGTAATCGCTAAATCTAACTATTTATAGCCAGCATGATGGTTAATATGTAGCATATACCTACAGCAGGGTTCCCCAGCAATACTTACCTGGAGCCGATTTATACAGCAGAAGTTAGAAGCAGCAGCTGTGGGGAACGAAAGGTAAGTATATTTTTTATTTTTGCATTGGCAGTCCTTTTAGGTAAAAGTCACTTAGGCCCTTATTTAAGAAGGGATAGCGTCAGGTAGCGCCTGGTTAATGAGAGGTAGCGACAGATAGCGACTGGTCAACGCCGGACACGGCACACAATTACACATTTATCAAGCAGAATCAGTTTAGCGACTGGGATAGCGCCATGTAGCGTCTGATTCATCATTTTCACAGCCTCAGCGAACAGCGCCAGCGTTCAGCCTTGCACAGCGCCAGGTATGACCTCTCGCTACCTGACGCTCTGCCATACATTTCAATGGACGATCCTTTTCTTCTCTTTAAACGGGTTTTTTTTTTTTTCCAAAAAAATCACAAATAATTCTGTGACCTCTCCTGGCATTGAATAAGCAGTTTTTTCATAATTTTTCATTTTTTTATATATTTCCTCAGAAATGACATTACAGGTCTGCCATTAAAGTGTTCATGTTACAATGTTGTTACAATGTAATTCCATATGTTTTCGCTTTGTTACTTGTTGATAGATGTGTGAAAACACACTTTAAACACACCGCCTCCTGCGCTCTGGGCTTCAAACAAATATTTTTCATGCGCTCCCATACAGTGCTGTACTGGTCAAATAGCGACTCCTCACAATGTATTCAACATTACTGAACAGCGACTGAGTCGCTATAAAGTAGCGACTCACGGCCGAGCACTGCGACTACTAGCGGGTGCTCTGAAAATGCCGGCTACAGACGCTCATCTGACGCTACCTGCCGCTAATGATGAATCAGCCTCATAGTATCTTGCTTACAGCTGAGCTATTGAGCCACAGATATGAAGCCTGTTGTAAGCCAGAACTATTATAAGCTCACTAGTCCTATCCTTGCATATAATAACTTGTCCACACTCCCCTTTTCCTTTTATTGAATCGCTACATGACAGCCTGCACTTAAAGTGGACCAAAAGCCGTGGGGCTCAGGCGAGAAAAGAACCTAATTATTTGACCTGGATGTTGCCACTGTCCTTGTATGGCCTTACCGGATGGGCAATATCTGGACCGAATTTTACACTGACCCAGAACCAAAGGCCATTTCTAGTGGAATACATATCAGGCATCACTTTATTGTGTTATTGTTATTGTGTTATTGTTATTGTGCAAAAAACAAAACAGAAGTTGTACATGCTTAATATATGTACAATTGTCCCTGGTTATCATAATACACAAAACCAGGTTGTAAATGCTGAATTACTTCTTTTAGCTTCATGATATTTAAAAAAAAGCTATGGGTAAGTGCTGAAATGTACAAATGTAAACAGATTACCGCAACTGAGCATAAACATTAATCTCACACGCTCTCTACTAATTGTTCCACTGGGAGTTTAGCAAAATTGTGGGTTCAAGAAGTCATACATTGAATCCCAGGATGTGCGAGTGATGTGTAGCTCTGATTGGACCTAAATCAAATTACATAAATGATGACATATTTCTATTTTCAGAGTTTAGGGGGGTGAAAAGCTATGACTAATAAACTGCTTAACAATATGGTACCAATTTTCAACTGGCTTTTTTTTCTTATTAGAAAAAGAGTTCCTGTTGTAAATATGACTGAGGCCCTTATTTAACAAGGGATAGCGCCAGGTAGCGAATGGTGAGCGAACGGTAATGACGCTCACCGCCACGAGTACGCCGGCTCCCCTCCGCAATCACACATTTATCGAGCCGATCCTGCTTAGCGACTGACAGAGCGCCAGATAGCGAATCATTCATCATTATTCCAGCCTCACCCCACAGCGCCAGCGAGCGACCTTGAACAGAGACAGGTATGACCTCTCGCTACCTGGCGCTCTCCAATGCATTTCAATGGAGCATTTTTTTTTTTTTAAATGTCAAAAATTCTGTGACCACTTCTGCAATGTTAGATATTAAAAAAAAAAATAAAAAAAAAATTTGTGCAGAATTGATATTACAGGTCTGATATTAATGTATTCATATTACAAAATGTTTTGAAAAACATGTTTTTTTTTTTTTCAAAAAATGTTGTTTGGGGGTTAAAAAACTACTTTTAACCCATCGCCGCCAGCGCTCTGGGGTTTAAACAAGCATTTCACAGTGCGAGAATTTTTGGAGCGTGATTTGTTAATGAATATGCTGGGAGCCGTTCGCTATGGCCGTTCGCTGTCATGCGCTCCCATACAGCGCGGAACCTGTCAAACAGCGACTCCTAACCCCGTATTCAACATTACCGCACACCGACTGAGTCGCTGTCAACAGCCGAACAACGGCCAAGCACAGCGAATACTAGCGGGCGCTGTGAAAATAACGCTACTGTTGCTCATCTGTCGCTACCTGGCGCTATTAATGAATCGGCCTGTGAGTATCTTAGAGGTAAGATGCACAACTGCATTTGTTAATGTTATGGTCGCCTTCTGGCTTTTCCCTAAGTGACAGTGTGCCTTGTATTTAGCTGTCAGGTCGACAGGTGTAGCATGTAGAAAGCACAAAATGTCTATTGAAATACATCTTTTAGTCCAGGTATGAAAATTCACTGGGGCCCCTTCAAGGCTAATACAGGAAACTTTTTGTTTTTTAACTCAATTGGATGCAGCTAAAAAGACAGAAACATTAGATGCAAATAGTGTTTTTTTCTTTAAATGATGCCAAGTGAACACAAATATGATAAATAAGGTGGAGGAGCAATAATGATAGATTCCCTGACCCTCTGGGCCCTGATGCGTTTGCACCCCCTGCACCCTCTCAAGTTATTCCCTTGTTCAGCACTGTTATTGAACTGGCCTCGGAATTTAAAGTGCACCAACACCCAGCAGGATCGGCCTGGGAATCTATAAGATTCCCAGGCCGATCCAATCCCTCCCCGCGGGGCATCCAAAATTGGGATGCCCAGCTGTGTGAAACGCCCCAGAACGCCCACAAACCTTACCCTGCTTCGCTCTAGCAGGGCGCGTGCCAGCGCCGGCCATTTCTATGGACGATCCTTAGATCCCTCTCCTGATCCCAATTTTTTTTTCTTAAAAAAAATCTCTAAACTTCTGACATGTATCCTGGTATCCCGGATTCCCGGGCCGATCACCTCCCTCCCCGCGGGACATCCGAGATCGGGATGTCCCGCGGTGTGAACCCCCCCCAAACGCCCCAAATCCCCTTACCCTGTCTTCGGCTGGCGCGGGCGCGGGCGCGCGCGTCAAGCTTGTCCATTGCTGTCAGATCGCTTGTCCGTCCGCGCTGACTGGACGGCGCGGCCACGTGGGAGCCGGGAGAGGTGAGTTTTCCGGGTGACCGGGGGGGTTTCACACAGCGGGGCACCCCGATCGGGGGTGCCCCACCGAAGTGGACCAAGACCCAGGATGGTCAAAATCCTGGGTGTTGGTCCACTTTAATGTTAATACATAATTTTCCTGGAAATTCCTGCAACAATTAGTTAAACATATATAGTGCAAAAATGGCCTGGCAACATAGGATGACAAAATCTCTAGATAGGCTGGCACTGAGAGGCAGGGTTGGACTGGAGCACCTTTGGCCCACCCCCCAGAAGTTAGATTGGAATACTATAAAACTTGATCTATATTGACCGAATAACAATAGTAACTTACTAATGGAATAAAAAACTTAGAGAACACTCCAGGTAAGCCAGAAACAAGAGTCTTGGATCTCTTGTACTGCCCAGATGGTGGTCCTGTAACAGGGCCGGGGGCCCACCAGAGGATCCTCTGGTGCTGTGGAAGGCCAACTTGACATTGCTGAAAGGGTTAATTTTGTTCTCCCAGGTTCCAGTTTGACGGATGAGAAAAGAACATGTGACGGCTATATTTCTCCAGGGGAGCGTGGGTTAACGTAGGATTTACAAGGCTTGCGGGAGTGGGGGGCTGGCCAGTGGGATGCCCCCCGCTGGAGTGATTCGCTTAAAGGTTTCTTATTACATATACCTATGTCATAGTTACCTGACAGATCTTTGACAGATCCTGAGAGTGTGGTGCAGGGCTTATGTGGAAACCCTTTTTATCAATCTAACATCTAACTCTATATTTTCAAGATCATTTTAAAGCAATAAACATTCTCTGCTGGTGAGAGATACTTGTTATTTGTTGTTGAAACTAACAAAATTCAATAACATCCTCTTTTTTTTCTGATGCCTCACTTGTTAAATTGTTCCTCTGTGACACACAATATCCTTGTAGCTTATCAAATGTGGACGGGGTTCCAAACTGCTGATTTGTTTACCTCTTGTAAATCCCTTTTCCAGAGTACACAGAATGTATAAATAGTCTAATGGGACAGGCAGCCCCCCGCACAGATTATATCCATAGCAAAATCACATTATTTTCCTGTCATTAAAACTGGAATTTAGAACATCAGTAAATTGATTCATCTGCTTGTATGCTGTAGGAGGATTCTCCCAAGAGATCCGATTAAATGTGGTTAAATCATTGCAAACAAGTCACTTCTAAATGTGTTATTACATCATCTTAGCGTTTTAGAAAGTATACAACATTTGCAACATTTTTTAAAAACAGGAAAAACTTAATTAGTTGTAGGACACATATTGTGCATCTAGTATGTTGGTGTTGTTTGTGTAACCACAGCTAGCTAGGACTGAACATTATGGGGGAATTCCACGCATACGTTATAGCCCCACCTCTGTAGGTCAGAACAACGCAAGGTACCTTGCTACTTAAAGTGAACCAATCACCCCCGCTGCCGGTCTGGAATCTAAAATATTCCAGGACCAACCATCAATATTCTATATTGGATGCCCCGATGTGTGACACCCCCCAGGTCACCGGTAATCTTACCTGATCCCGGCAGGTCCCAAGGCGCGATCTCGGCCAGTGCCGCATCCCCGGCTTCTCTGCAGATGTGTGTGCTCCCCACAACCAGCCATTCAGATAGGTTGGGCATGTGGAGCGCACACTCCAGCAGCCAGGAAATGACTATGAAATAAATGAGTGGAGCACAGCTTGTTTGCTATGGGGTTAGTCAGGTCATAATTAGGTGACAGTTTATGTTTTGACACAGTTTGGTAGAAAGTAATATTGGGTGGGCTCGTGCCACAAAGTTTGGGTTCGCACCGAACAAGTTTGGCTTTCCAAACCTGAACACGAACTTCAGCTAGAAGTCCATGCTCGAGTTCGGCCCAAACCCAGAAAAGCTGCCCATCAACCCAGCTTACTTATTCAAAGTGTGCAGCAGGAAGCGCTGCTGTAACTCACCTGAGTCCCGAATTGGTCCCTGGTTGGAGTTTCTATCAAATAGGCTACGGTCAGGGCCACAGACAAGTGGGGACATTCCTAGTGCCAGCACTGCCAGCAACTGGACTGGATTTTTTCATCCACGATTCTGCCTCTGGAGGCCCCTTGAAAGGTGGTTCCCTTACACCCAGGTAGGGTCGAAGTTAGGGGGGATCGGAGGGGCTTTGGAGGCAGAATCGGCCTCCAAAGTTCAGATCCCCATTGACTTCAGTTGGGATCTGGCTCGAGTTTGGGACACCGAACCCAAACTTTATTTCAAAGTTCGTCTACACTTGCTGAACTTGAACCTTGGGGGGTATGCACAACATTAGTAGTGACATCATGCAGAACAACACAAGGTACCTTGCTATTTAAAGCGAACCAATCACCCCTGTTAATTTGTATAGAATAATAGAATTAGCAACAATGCATGTCTGTAAAGACTAAGAACCTCTCACACTGGTTTTGTTTAGAGCCGTAACTGCCAGAGGAAAAAGCTATCTTTGTGCCTGGAGGTTTTAGTAGAATGAGCCATGAATCTGCATCCAGAGTGTAAGAGCTTCAAGAAGGAATGCCCTTGGTGCGTTGTGCCCTCAGTTATTTTCTTAGCCCTTGAGGAGATTCTGCTCATGAATTGCTCATCCGAAGATGGTAAAGGAGATTCAATTATTCGTTTGGCAGTTCTAGTTATCCTCTTCAGCCTCTGCTTGTCCTTGGCTGTAGCTCCAATGTACCAGACTGTGAATGAAGTGGTCAAGATCGATCCTATGGCAGCATTGTAGAAGGTTTTTAGGATTCATTTAGACATGCCATATGTCTTCAGTTGTCTGAAGAAGTATAACCTTTGTTAGACCTTCTTTAATATAACGGTTGCTTGCTTGCTCCACTTCAAGTCCTGCGAGATCTGGGTACCTAGAAATTTTGCACTGGCTACGATTCTGACTTCCTCCTCACCAATCAAAGTGGGATCGCCTGAAGTCAGTTATGAGTTTGACCGTTTTATGGATATTCAGAATTAGGTTGTTTGCCTTGCACCAAGATTCGAGGGTTTTGACTTGGTTCCGGTAGGTAGACTCATTGTTGTCATTAATGAGGCCTAATAAGGTGGTATCATCTGTGTACTTGATGATCTTGACCGAAAGATCTGAGGAGGAGAAGTAATTCGTATAAAGAAGGTGAGAAGAGAAGGGGAGCTCCAGCGTTTGTGATCCTGGTTGAAGTAACAAACTGGCCCAATTTGACCCTCTGAGACCTGCCCGACAGAAAGCTAATAATTCAGTCAAATGTAATTAGTGAAATGCCCAGAGATAGCAGCTTTCCGTGTAGAATTTTGGGATCAATGGAATTGAATACAGATGAAAAGTCCACAAATAGCATTCTGGCATGTGCCCTAGGTTGATCAACATGATCTAATGTGTACTTGATCCCCACATTGACCACATTCTCTGCTAATCTGTTTGCTTTGTATGCAAACTGTAGTGGGTTTATTGAGTTAAACATGGTAGCAGATAATTGTGTTAGTCTATTGTTATGTGCTTGCTGGAAAAAGGCAGTAGTAGTGTGCATGCACCTTGGAAGCAGCCCCCTCTTGTCCACTTGGTCAAGTCTCTCTGACTACTAAATACTGGAAAGGATAAACCCATTGACTTTGTTACATATAGTATTAAGCAGTACCAGATGAAACATTAAAAAAATGTATTCTCCTTATTGGTACTTGAAAATCATTACTAGACATTAGGGATGAGCGAATCAATCCAGACGAACCCGGATTCGTTCCGAATTTCATGAAAAATTTGATTCTGAGCGAATCCGAATTTCCCCGCGATTCGATCGATCGAAGTTTTCCCTTAAACTTACAGGCATTCTAAAATGGTGGAAGCACATGTCCGGACATATCCCCTGGAGCAAGGTATCATGGGTAAGTCACATGCAGCCTATCAGCAGCCAGCAAGCCCTGTGACGTCACCATGCTATATAAAGCGCCGGCCATCTTGCTTGTGAGCATTTCAGAGATCTATTGCGGCCAGAGCACAGCTCGTTACAGACAGGGACAGAGAGTTAGAGATAGGTAGGGAGAGTCAGAGAGGCAGACAGAGACGTAGACAGAGCTAGGGAAAGATAGTGAAAGATAGGGAAAAACCGGAACCATCCAGCCAGGGACAGCTTAGAAGTGACAGTGATTTTTTTTTTTTCATTAGCCAGATCAGTTTTCAATTCAATTTCAGTTCTTTGTGCTGTAAATCTGCCTTGCCACTGTGCATGCCATCTATGCAGTGGCTTATTTAACCCTATCTGTTACACACAAGTATTTATCATAATATAACTGGATTAGTTTTAATATTTTTTGGTCTGCCTTTAACCAAAAAAAACACCAGCCCACCTGGGTATCCCAAACCTGCATTAGGCAGCCTATCTGTTATACTAAATACGCTTGTTCATCCTTCCTCAGCTTAATCAAAGTATTGCATTTTGAAATGGTTTTTGGTCTGCCTTTAAGAAAAAAAAACACCAGGCCGCAGGGCATCCCAAACCTGCACTTAGCAGCCTATCTGTTATACTAAATACGCTTGTTCATCCTTCCTCAGCTTAATCAAAGTATTGCATTTTGAATTGGTTTTTGGTCTGCCTTTAACAAAAAAAAAACACCAGGCCGCAGGGCATCCCAAACCTGCACTTAGCAGCCTATGTGTTAAACTAAATACGCTTGTTCATCCTTCCTCAGCTTAATCAAAGTATTGCATTTTGAATTGGTTTTTGGTCTGCCTTTAACAAAAAAAACACCAGCCCACCTGGGTATCCCAAACCTGCACTTAGCAGCCTATCTGTTATACTAAATACGCTTGTTCATCCTTCCTCAGCTTAATCAAAGTATTGCATTTTGAATTGGTTTTTGGTCTGCCTTTAACCAAAAAAACACCAGCCCACCTGGGTATCCCAAACCTGCACTTAGCAGCCTATCTGTTATACTAAATACGCTTGTTCATCCTTCCTCAGCTTAATCAAAGTATTGCATTTTGAATTGTTTTTTGCTCTGCCTTTAACAAAAAAGACACCAGGCCGCAGGGCATCCCAAACCTGCACTTAGCAGCCTATCTGTTATACTAAATACGCTTGTTCATCCTTCCTCAGCTTCATCAAAGTATTGCATTTTGAATTGGTTTTTGGTCTGCCTTTAACCAAAAAAACACCAGCCCACCTGGGTATCCCAAACCTGCATTAGGCAGCCTATCTGTTATACTAAATACGCTTGTTCATCCTTCCTCAGCTTAATCAAAGTATTACATTTTGAATTGTTTTTTGGTCTGCTTTTAACAAAAAAGACACCAGGCCGCAGGGCATCCCAAACCTGCACTTAGCAGCCTATCTGTTGTACTAAATACGTTTGTTCATCCTTCCTCAGCTGAATCAAAGTATTGCATTTTGAATTGTTTTTTGTCTTGCTTTTAAAAAAAACACCAGGCCGCAGGGTATCCCAAACCACCACGTTGCACCCTATCTGTTATACTAAATAAGCTTGTTCATCCTCAGCTTCATTAAGCTATTGCATTTTGAATTGGTTTTTGTCCTGCTGCCAAAACACTAGACCGCAGGGTATCCCAAACCTGCACTTAGCATCCAATCTGTTATACTAAATTCGCTTGTTGCTCCTCAGCTTAATCAAACTATTGCATTTTGAGTTGGTTTTTGTCCTGCTGCCAAAACACTAGGCTGCAGGGTATACCAAACCTGCACTTAGCAGCCTATCTGTTATACTAAATACGCTTGTTGCTCCTCAGCTTAATCAAACTATTGTATTTTGAATTTGTTTTTGTCCTGCTGCCAAAACACTAGGCCGCAGGGTATCCCAAACCCGCACTTAGCAGCCTATCTGTTATACTAAATACGCTTGTTGATCCTCAGCTTAATCAAACTATTGCATTTTGATTTGGTTTTTGTCCTACTGCCAAAACACTAGGCCGCAGGGTATCCCAAATCTGCACTTAGCAGCCTATCTGTTATACTAAATACGCTTGTTGCTCCTCAGCTTAATCAAACTATTGCATTTTGAATTGGTTTTTGTCCTGCTGCCAAAACACTAGGCCGCAGGGTATCCCAAACCCGCACTTAGCAGCCTATCTGTTATACTAAATACGCTTGTTGATCCTCAGCCTAATCAAACTATTGCATTTTGAATTGGTTTTTGTCCTGCTGCCAAAGCACTAGGCTGCAAGGTATCCCAAACCTTCACTTAGCAGCCTATCTGTTATACTAAATACGCTTGTTGATCCTCAGCTTAATCAAACTATTGCATTTTGAATTGGTATTTGTCCTGCTGCCAAAACACTAGGCCGCAGGGTATCCCAAACCTGCACTTAGCAGCCTATCTGTTATACTAAATACTCTTGTTGCTCCTCAGCTTAATCAAACTATTGCATTTTGATTTGGTTTTTGTCCTGCTTTCAAAACACTAGGCCGCAGGGTATCCCAAACCTGCACTTAGCAGCCTATCTGTTATACTAAATAAGCGTCTTCAGCCTTATTTTAATAAAGCTATTGCATTTTGAATTGGTTTTTGTCAGCTTTAAATACACCAGCCCACATGGGCATCCCAAACCAGCACATGTCACCCTATCTGTCATACTAAATAAGCGTTGTTCAGCCTCATTTTAATCAAGCTATTGCATTTTGAATTGGTTTTTGTCTGGTTTAAATACACCAGCCCACATGGGCATCGCAAACCAGCACATGTCACCCTATCTGTTATACTAAATAAGCGTTGTTCATCCTCAGCGTAATCAAGCTATTGCATTTTGAATTGTTTTTTGTCCCGCTGTCAAAACACCAGGCCGCAGGGTATCCCAAACAAGCACGTTGCACCCTATCTGTTTTACTAAATAAGCGTCTTCAGCCTCATTTTAATTAAGCTGTTGCATTTTGAATTGTTTTTTGTCCTGCTGTCAAAACACCAGGCCGCAGGGTATCCCAAACAAGCACGTTGCACCCTATCTGTTATACTAAATCAGCTTCTACAGGATCTTTTTTTTATTTTATTTTTTTTTTTTTTATATAGAGCAGCAAAAGATCATATAGTGAGGTAAATTTTCCATTTTGCAGCATTATATAGAGCAGGCCCTGTGTAAATCTGAGGGGCAATAGCTTATATAGTGAGGTAAATTTGCCATTTTGCAGCATTATATAGAGCAGGTCCTGTGTAAATCTGAGGGGCAATAGCTTATATAGTGAGGTAAATTTGCCATTTTGCAGCATTATATAGAGCAGCCCCTGTGTAAATCTGAGGGGCAATAGCTTATATAGTGAGGTAAATTTGCCATTTTGCAGCATAATATAGAGCAGTCCAGTTGCCATCTAAATCAACTACTGGACGGACAGGACAGCTTTTCCAGGGCAAACTCTGCTAGTTGCAGCTACAAGTCAAGCTTGGCTTCCCAGAAGTCCAGCGGATCCTCAAGGTGTGTTGGCATGGTGCTGCTGATGGAGCTGCTGCTGCTCCTTCCACCCCCCCCCGCAGCAGCCATGGCAGTGGAAGGTGATCGCAGAGGTCCCCCTGAGTTAGACCTGCGGGAGTATGGACCATGACGCAGATAGGCATCGGCAAACTGACTACGTAGAATGTCTTTGTAGTAGGTCAGTTTGTCCTCCCTCTCGGCGGTTTTAAAAAATGCCCCCATTTTGTGCCGGTTCAATTCCGACACGGCTTGATCGACCATTCCTGTCTGTTGCCTGTACTGACCTCTGCTTTGTCTGACCACGAAGCTGCCTGCCCCTCTGGATACCCCGCGATCTCTGAGCTCCTGGCTGGACCCTTTGGCTACTCCTGACTACGCACCTGTCTCATCCCTGTACTCCGACGCACCCTCCAGATTGACTACCTGTGAAGGAGCTCGGCTTCGGGATACCCTCGTGGTTCATCGGCCTTCACCGTAAGCAGCCATACTTTGCGCCTATTAAGACCTGGGGGCAACCGTGTACGGTGAGGCGTACCTAGCGTCCCGGCAAACGGGGGCTTGAATATAGGCAGAAGCGGCGGTGGAGATTGGGGGCTGCCTGCTTACAGAAGGCTGGTTTCCCGCTGGGCATCACAGTATGGACCATGGCGCAGATAGACATTGGCCAGCTGACTACGTAGGATGTCTCTGTAGTAGTTCAGTTTGTCCTCCATCTCAGTGGGTGTAAAAAATGCCCCCATTTAGTGCCGGAAGCGAGGGTCCAATAAGGTGGAGAGCCAGAAGTCATCCCTCTGACAAATGGAGACAATTCTGCGGTCACTACGCAAGCACGTGAGCATGCATCATGCCATTTGTGCAAGTGACTCGGAGGGACTACCTGTCTCCATCTCCACTGTAAACTGTCACGGTGTGTCTGGGTCCTCTGTCTCGCCTTCCTCACAGTTTTCGTGGAGTAAGCCAGGATTTCATGTATTGAGTTCTCATTTTTAGCAGTTCCTCCCATGTGTGACTCTGGGGCTCAAGGCAAACCATGTGAAGAACAGCGTGAAACCGCCGTCTCCTGCACACATGGTAGGCTGGAAGGGCACTGGGAAAAAAAAAAAAAATTAAAAAAAGAAAAAATAAATATTTAGAAAAAACAAAAGTAAAAAAAAAATAAAAACATTAAAAAAAAATGTGTACAAAAATTCACAAAATATTGAAAGGCAATGGAAGAAAATATAAAAAAAAATTAAAACAAAATATACATGTTTTTTAAAAATACAAAATATAAAAAAAAAATAAAAAAATAATATAAAAAAACAATACAAAATTAAACAAAAAAAAAAAATTTGAGACATTTTTAAATGTTTCTGTTATATGTTATTGTTGCTATGTTATTATATGTTATTATTATAAATATGTTCAAAGTATATTAATAGTTAATAGTGATGAGCGAGTAGTATTCGACCGAGCCGGTATTCGATCGAATACTACGCTGTTCGTCATACTCGATTTCGATCGAGTACAGCGGCGATGGCGCACTCACAATTCGTTTCCCCTCCCACCTTCCCTGGCGCGTTTTTTACACCAATCACCATGCAGGGGGGGTGGGACAGGTCCTGGGAGGACGCTGGCATCGCGAAAACGGCGTCTACACGCATTGGCTGGAAAAACCATGTGACCTCGAATATACAAAACTCAGCACTTCCTCTTCGTCAGCATTAGCAGCTTGAACTTAGTGAGGGACCGACGCTCACAGCAGGGAAAGACAGGCTGTCGCTGGCAGGGCCCCAGAAGCTCGGGATATCGCTTTTACCACCATCTATACCAGCTACCAGAAGACAAGAGAGTCATTAAGAGCCCTTATTAGGGCTACTACGCTGAACGGTATATGGCTCATATGTAGGCAGGCAGGGCCCCAGAAGCTCAGAATATAGCTTTTACCATCATATATACCAGCTACCAGAAGACAAGAGAGTCCTTAAGAGCCCTTATTAGGGCTACTACGCTGAACAGTATATAGCTCATTTTCTATGTAGTCAGGCAGGGCCCCAGAAGCTCAGAATATACCTTTTACCACCATATATACCAGCTACCAGAAGACAAGAGAGTCCTTAAGAGCCCTTATTAGGGCTACTACGCTGAACAGTATATAGCTCATTTTCTATGTAGTCAGGCAGGGCCCCAGAAGCTCAGAATATACCTTTTACCACCATATATACCAGCTACCAGAAGACAAGAGAGTCCTTAAGAGCCCTTATTAGGGCTACTATGCTGAACAGTATATAGCTCATTTTCTATGTAGTCAGGCAGGGCCCCAGAAGCTCAGAATATACCTTTTACCACCATATATACCAGCTACCAGAAGACAAGAGAGTCCTTAATCCCTTATTAGTGCTGCTATGTTGAACAGTATATAGCTCATATCCTATGTAGTCAGGCAGGGCCCCAGAAGCTCAGAATATACCTTTTACCACCATATATACCAGCTACCAGAAGACAAGAGAGTCCTTAAGAGCCCTTATTAGGGCTACTATGCTGAACAGTATATAGCTCATTTTCTATGTAGTCAGGCAGGGCCCCAGAAGCTCAGAATATACCTTTTACCACCATATATACCAGCTACCAGAAGACAAGAGAGTCCTTAAGAGCCCTTTTTAGGGCTACTATGCTGAACAGTATATAGCTCATTTTCTATGTAGTCAGGCAGGGCCCCAGAAGCTCAGAATATACCTTTTACCACCATATATACCAGCTACCAGAAGACAAGAGAGTCCTTAATCCCTTATTAGTGCTGCTATGTTGAACAGTATATAGCTCATATCCTATGTAGTCAGGCAGGGCCCCAGAAGCTCAGAATATCGCATTTACCACCATATATACCAGCTACCAGAAGACAAGAGAGTCCTTAAGAGCCCTTATTAGGGCTACTATGCTGAACAGTATATAGCTCATTTTCTATGTAGTCAGGCAGGGCCCCAGAAGCTCAGAATATACCTTTTACCACCATATATACCAGCTACCAGAAGACAAGAGAGTCCTTAAGAGCCCTTATTAGGGCTACTATGCTGAACAGTATATAGCTCATTTTCTATGTAGTCAGGCAGGGCCCCAGAAGCTCAGAATATACCTTTTACCACCATATATACCAGCTACCAGAAGACAAGAGAGTCCTTAATCCCTTATTTTTTTTTTTTTTTTAAAGTTTCTTTTTATTTGCATTTGCATTTGCAATTAAACAAACATTAGATACAAGTACAAGTCACATATCACATGAGGGTGACGCAAGCACCCAGCTCAGTAGCATAGTTTCAATTAACATATAGACACGACACCATTCACACACCACATACACACACACACTTCTGGACTCGAAAGTCTAAACAGATGTTCACCGGTATGGGAGGGCCAATCGGGGGAGCCCTTCTCCAGGATACTACTCTCATTTCTTTAGTGCCACCTTCCCTTACTCAATACCACAAGTTACCTGGGTAAGTAGCTATACCTTTTACATGGATCTGAACCCGTCCTAATCATCCTCTGAGGCTGTATCTTGGCTTTGCAGCCAGGGACCCCATATCTTCTCAAACTTATCGGGCACCCCCCTGGCCGTATATGTCAGTTTGTACATAGTGAGTTTCTGGTTAATTAGAGACCTCCACGCCCGCGCTGATGGTTTGGCCGGGTGTTTCCAATTAAGCAGAACACATTTCCTGGCATAGAAGAGCAGCAGTCTGAATAGTGATTTCAGCGGGCTCGATAGCGACAGTGATTCGACCACCCCTAGAAGACATAGTGAGATCGAGCCGGTGATCCGGATGCCCACCACTTCGCCAATCACATCCATTACCTCACCCCAGTATCCCACCAGAACCTCACAGGACCAGGTCACATGTTCCCATGTACCAGTTTCCCTCTCGCACCTGGGGCATAAGTCACTAGCCAGTAGTCCCATCTTATGCAACCGTACCGGTGTAATGTAAGCTTGGTGTATCCATTTGGTCTGGATAAATCTGTCTCTGGCTTCTATGACCGATGAGTGTAGATTATCTAAAATTTCCTCCCATTCGTCTCGATCCAGGGTTTGGTCCATGGCCCGCCACCTGCTTTCAATCCTCCCCCTAGGGGATTCCAACCCAGCAACCAGGCACCTGTACAACGTAGAGACAGGATTCCTCAAGTCCATCCCTCTCACTGCGTTCTCCACCGGGGACACCGACAAGTTCGGACTGATCCTGTGGAACTGAGTTTGCAGAGCGTGCCTGAGTTGCAGGTATCGGAAGAAATCCCGGTGGGAGACTCGAAAGGTCTCTCGGACCTGATCAAACGCCATAAGCACTCCCTCCCTGTACACCTGGCCCAGCGTCCGGAGGCCCCTCCCTTCCCAGAACTGCGGATCCTGCATGGAGATCAGCTCAGGGAGCTTGGGATTATTCCAGAGAGGAGTGAAGGGGGACCAATACTGGACCTCGTCCGGATTATCGATCAGCTTGGCCACTCTTCCCCATATGTTGCACACTGCCCGCATGCATCCGGTAGCCTCCCGGACCCCCCGAACCCCCCTATACACCAAGAGTGATAGCCTCTCAGCAGAACCTAGCACCGCCGCTTCCAGACTCACCACTGGGTTGTTTTGCGGTTGACAGATCCACCAGTGCACAAACAGGAGCTGCGTGGAGTAGAAATACATTAGCATATGTGGAACCGCTAGACCCCCCTCCACCACCTGTGCTTTCATAATTTGTCTGTTAAGCCTAGGTGGAGACTGTCCCCAGATAAAGCCAAACAGAATTGAGTCCAACATCTTAAAGTGGGAGATGGGCAGCAACACTGGCGAGGCCTGATATATGTACAGAAATTTAGGGAGGAATATCATTTTGTAGATATTGATTCTGCCCATGACTGACAGGGGCAGGTTTGCCCATTGAGCAATCCGCTGCCTCAACCTTGACACGACAGGGGAAATATTCAGAGTCAAGAACTCACTTGGTTGCCTACTAACCATGATCCCCAGGTATTTAAAATGCTGGACTATTTTTAATTGGGACCTCGGAGAGATGTCAGAGGCAGCAAGCTCGTCCACTAACATTAGGCTGGATTTATCCCAATTGATCTTCAATCCAGAGAACCTTCCAAACACCCCAATAGCGTCCAAGGCTGCGTCTAGACACCCGCGGCCGTCCGCCAGGTATAGCAGTGTGTCATCTGCATATAGGGATATCTTTTCCTCTACTGCCCCCAGCTTCCATCCAGAGATATCCGGGGAATTCCGGACAATAATAGCCAAGGGCTCGATAGCCAGGGCAAAAAGCAACGGTGATAGCGGGCACCCCTGTCTTGTCCCCCTATGCAAAGCGAATGAGTTAGAGTAACATCCATTGACCCGTATCCGGGCCGTAGGTTGTCTATATAACAGTTTGACGTACGTAATGAAGCTGGGAGGGAATCCAAATCTTTCTAGTACTGCCCAGAGATAATCCCATTCTACCGAGTCGAAGGCCTTTTCATTATCTAATGATATGACTACCCGTTCCCCATGGTTATCATGTATAATTTGCAGATTGGACATCAGTCTGCGGAGATTCACACCCGTGGTACGTCCAGGCATAAACCCCGACTGATCCGGTCCAATCAAACGTAGTATAACTTTGTTTAGCCTAGTGGCCAGTATTTTGGCAAGTATTTTTGCATCCTGATTCAATAGGGATATGGGGCGGTAGGACGCACAAGAATCAGGGGGTCTCCCCTCCTTATAAATGAGGACCACGTGTGCCTCATAAAAAGAGGCCGGAAGGCGCTCACTATCAAGCGCTTGTTTCAGCACTTCCCACAGCCGGGGGGTCACTTGTTCAAGGTCTTGTTTATACCACTCGGCCGGTATACCATCAGGCCCCGGTGCCTTTCTGCTAGAGAGCATCTTAATTGCGCCGGAGACCTCGTCCATGGTGATAGGGGAGCTCAGAGCCTCCCGGTCCTCCACAGCCAACCTAGGAAAGGAAATCTGGTCCAGATAGTTATCCAGCTCAGACGTCCCATAACTCACCCTCGAGGAGTATAAGGCCGAGTAGTATTCCAGAAACCTCTGAGCAATCTCCTCCCCATCCGTCACCCTCGCACCATTATCCAGAATTTCGGCAATGTGGTTGGATTGGCATTCGGCTCTCGCTAGATAGGCCAGGGTCTTACCATTCTTATCCCCTTTATCAAAAATAGTTGCCTGCTTATATAGCAGTAATTTTCTAGCCGAATCAGTCAGAAGCAGGCTATATTCCCTCTTTAATGCCAGCAGTGCTGAATGGTCTCTGCTATCTGAGCTCGCGCTGAACTTCTCCTCTGCCCGTGCCAGCTTACATTCAAGATCTGCCACTTCCCTCCCTTTTTTTTTCCTAGCAGCAGCTATGGCACTAATGGCCGCACCCCTGGTAACAGCTTTGAAGGCATCCCAGCTGACCTCCACCGATGTCTCCGCCGTATTACAGTCCCAGAACGCCTCAGCAGAGGATTTCAAACTATTCATAATGTCGGGGGCTTCCAACCATAAAGGGTTCAAGTTCCATCCCACCCAATTCTCCCGTCTTAGCGACAACTCAGCTGTGATCAGTAGGGGCGAGTGGTCCGAAACCCCTCTCGGGAGGTAGCTACAGGTTGTCACTCTCGGTAGAATTTCAGGTGAGGAGAACGCCAGGTCAATTCTAGACAGAGACTTGTGTGTAACCGAATGGCAGGAGAACGCCTTGTCGGTGGGGTGTTTCCACCTCCAAAGCTCCTGCAGCCCTAGCGTTTCCGCCCAGTTAGCCAAGTGGCTTAATCCCTTATTAGTGCTGCTATGTTGAACAGTATATAGCTCATATCCTATGTAGTCAGGCAGGGCCCCAGAAGCTCAGAATATACCTTTTACCACCATATATACCAGCTACCAGAAGACAAGAGAGTCCTTAAGAGCCCTTATTAGGGCTACTATGCTGAACAGTATATAGCTCATTTTCTATGTAGTCAGGCAGGGCCCCAGAAGCTCAGAATATACCTTTTACCACCATATCTACCAGCTACCAGAAGACAAGAGAGTCCTTAATCCCTTATTAGTGCTGCTATGTTGAACAGTATATAGCTCATATCCTATGTAGTCAGGCAGGGCCCCAGAAGCTCAGAATATACCTTTTACTACCATATATACCAGCTACCAGAAGACAAGAGAGTCCTTAATCCCTTATTAGTGCTGCTATGTTGAACAGTATATAGCTCATATCCTATGTAGTCAGGCAGGGCCCCAGAAGCTCAGAATATACCTTTTACCACCATATATACCAGCTACCAGAAGACAAGAGAGTCCTTAATCCCTTATTAGTGCTGCTATGTTGAACAGTATATAGCTCATATCCTATGTAGTCAGGCAGGGCCCCAGAAGCTCAGAATATACCTTTTACCACCATATATACCAGCTACCAGAAGACAAGAGAGTCCTTAAGAGCCCTTATTAGGGCTACTATGCTGAACAGTATATAGCTCATTTTCTATGTAGTCAGGCAGGGCCCCAGAAGCTCAGAATATACCTTTTACCACCATATATACCAGCTACCAGAAGACAAGAGAGTCCTTAATCCCTTATTAGTGCTGCTATGTTGAACAGTATATAGCTCATATCCTATGTAGTCAGGCAGGGCCCCAGAAGCTCAGAATATACCTTTTACCACCATATATACCAGCTACCAGAAGACAAGAGAGTCCTTAATCCCTTATTAGTGCTGCTATGTTGAACAGTATATAGCTCATATCCTATGTAGTCAGGCAGGGCCCCAGAAGCTCAGAATATACCTTTTACCACCATATATACCAGCTACCAGAAGACAAGAGAGTCCTTAAGAGCCCTTATTAGGGCTACTATGCTGAACAGTATATAGCTCATTTTCTATGTAGTCAGGCAGGGCCCCAGAAGCTCAGAATATACCTTTTACCACCATATATACCAGCTACCAGAAGACAAGAGAGTCCTTAATCCCTTATTAGTGCTGCTATGTTGAACAGTATATAGCTCATATCCTATGTAGTCAGGCAGGGCCCCAGAAGCTCAGAATATACCTTTTACCACCATATATACCAGCTACCAGAAGACAAGAGAGTCCTTAATCCCTTATTAGTGCTGCTATGTTGAACAGTATATAGCTCATATCCTATGTAGTCAGGCAGGGCCCCAGAAGCTCAGAATATACCTTTTACCACCATATATACCAGCTACCAGAAGACAAGAGAGTCCTTAATCCCTTATTAGTGCTGCTATGTTGAACAGTATATAGCTCATATCCTATGTAGTCAGGCAGGGCCCCAGAAGCTCAGAATATACCTTTTACCACCATATATACCAGCTACCAGAAGACAAGAGAGTCCTTAAGAGCCCTTATTAGGGCTACTATGCTGAACAGTATATAGCTCATTTTCTATGTAGTCAGGCAGGGCCCCAGAAGCTCAGAATATACCTTTTACCACCATATATACCAGCTACCAGAAGACAAGAGAGTCCTTAATCCCTTATTAGTGCTGCTATGTTGAACAGTATATAGCTCATATCCTATGTAGTCAGGCAGGGCCCCAGAAGCTCAGAATATACCTTTTACCACCATATATACCAGCTACCAGAAGACAAGAGAGTCCTTAATCCCTTATTAGTGCTGCTATGTTGAACAGTATATAGCTCATATCCTATGTAGTCAGGCAGGGCCCCAGAAGCTCAGAATATACCTTTTACCACCATATATACCAGCTACCAGAAGACAAGAGAGTCCTTAAGAGCCCTTATTAGGGCTACTATGCTGAACAGTATATAGCTCATTTTCTATGTAGTCAGGCAGGGCCCCAGAAGCTCAGAATATACCTTTTACCACCATATATACCAGCTACCAGAAGACAAGAGAGTCCTTAATCCCTTATTAGTGCTGCTATGTTGAACAGTATATAGCTCATATCCTATGTAGTCAGGCAGGGCCCCAGAAGCTCAGAATATACCTTTTACCACCATATATACCAGCTACCAGAAGACAAGAGAGTCCTTAATCCCTTATTAGTGCTGCTATGTTGAACAGTATATAGCTCATATCCTATGTAGTCAGGCAGGGCCCCAGAAGCTCAGAATATACCTTTTACCACCATATATACCAGCTACCAGAAGACAAGAGAGTCCTTAAGAGCCCTTATTAGGGCTACTATGCTGAACAGTATATAGCTCATTTTCTATGTAGTCAGGCAGGGCCCCAGAAGCTCAGAATATACCTTTTACCACCATATATACCAGCTACCAGAAGACAAGAGAGTCCTTAATCCCTTATTAGTGCTGCTATGTTGAACAGTATATAGCTCATATCCTATGTAGTCAGGCAGGGCCCCAGAAGCTCAGAATATACCTTTGACCACCATATATACCAGCTACCAGAAGACAAGAGAGTCCTTAATCCCTTATTAGTGCTGCTATGTTGAACAGTATATAGCTCATATCCTATGTAGTCAGGCAGGGCCCCAGAAGCTCAGAATATACCTTTTACCACCATATATACCAGCTACCAGAAGACAAGAGAGTCCTTAATCCCTTATTAGTGCTGCTATGTTGAACAGTATATAGCTCATTTTCTATGTAGTCAGGCAGGGCCCCAGAAGCTCAGAATATACCTTTTACCACCATATATACCAGCTACCAGAAGACAAGAGAGTCCTTAATCCCTTATTAGTGCTGCTATGTTGAACAGTATATAGCTCATATCCTATGTAGTCAGGCAGGGCCCCAGAAGCTCAGAATATACCTTTTACCACCATATATACCAGCTACCAGAAGACAAGAGAGTCCTTAAGAGCCCTTATTAGGGCTACTATGCTGAACAGTATATAGCTCATTTTCTATGTAGTCAGGCAGGGCCCCAGAAGCTCAGAATATACCTTTTACCACCATATATACCAGCTACCAGAAGACAAGAGAGTCCTTAATCCCTTATTAGTGCTGCTATGTTGAACAGTATATAGCTCATATCCTATGTAGTCAGGCAGGGCCCCAGAAGCTCAGAATATTCCTTTTACCACCATATATACCAGCTACCAGAAGACAAGAGAGTCCTTAATCCCTTATTAGTGCTGCTATGTTGAACAGTATATAGCTCATATCCTATGTAGTCAGGCAGGGCCCCAGAAGCTCAGAATATACCTTTTACCACCATAAATACCAGCTACCAGAAGACAAGAGAGTCCTTAATCCCTTATTAGTGCTGCTATGTTGAACAGTATATAGCTCATATCCTATGTAGTCAGGCAGGGCCCCAGAAGCTCAGAATATACCTTTTACCACCATATATACCAGCTACCAGAAGACAAGAGAGTCCTTAAGAGCCCTTATTAGGGCTACTATGCTGAACAGTATATAGCTCATTTTCTATGTAGTCAGGCAGGGCCCCAGAAGCTCAGAATATACCTTTTACCACCATAAATACCAGCTACCAGAAGACAAGAGAGTCCTTAATCCCTTATTAGTGCTGCTATGTTGAACAGTATATAGCTCATTTTCTATGTAGTCAGGCAGGGCCCCAGAAGCTCAGAATATACCTTTTACCACCATATATACCAGCTACCAGAAGACAAGAGAGTCCTTAAGAGCCCTTATTAGGGCTACTATGCTGAACAGTATATAGCTCATTTTCTATGTAGTCAGGCAGGGCCCCAGAAGCTCAGAATATACCTTTTACCACCATATATACCAGCTACCAGAAGACAAGAGAGTCCTTAATCCCTTATTAGTGCTGCTATGTTGAACAGTATATAGCTCATTTTCTATGTAGTCAGGCAGGGCCCCAGAAGCTCAGAATATACCTTTTACCACCATATATACCAGCTACCAGAAGACAAGAGAGTCCTTAATCCCTTATTAGTGCTGCTATGTTGAACAGTATATAGCTCATATCCTATGTAGTCAGGCAGGGCCCCAGAAGCTCAGAATATACCTTTTACCACCATATATACCAGCTACCAGAAGACAAGAGAGTCCTTAAGAGCCCTTATTAGGGCTACTATGCTGAACAGTATATAGCTCATTTTCTATGTAGTCAGGCAGGGCCCCAGAAGCTCAGAATATACCTTTTACCACCATATATACCAGCTACCAGAAGACAAGAGAGTCCTTAAGAGCCCTTATTAGGGCTACTATGCTGAACAGTATATAGCTCATTTTCTATGTAGTCAGGCAGGGCCCCAGAAGCTCAGAATATACCTTTTACCACCATATATACCAGCTACCAGAAGACAAGAGAGTCCTTAATCCCTTATTAGTTCTGCTATGTTGAACAGTATATAGCTCATTTTCTATGTAGTCAGGCAGGGCCCCAGAAGCTCAGAATATACCTTTTACCACCATATATACCAGCTACCAGAAGACAAGAGAGTCCTTAATCCCTTATTAGTGCTGCTATGTTGAACAGTATATAGCTCATATCCTATGTAGTCAGGCAGGGCCCCAGAAGCTCAGAATATACCTTTTACCACCATATATACCAGCTACCAGAAGACAAGAGAGTCCTTAAGAGCCCTTATTAGGGCTACTATGCTGAACAGTATATAGCTCATTTTCTATGTAGTCAGGCAGGGCCCCAGAAGCTCAGAATATACCTTTTACCACCATATATACCAGCTACCAGAAGACAAGAGAGTCATTAAGAGCCCTTATTAGGGCTACTATGCTGAACAGTATATAGCTCTTATGTAGGCAGGCAGAGCCCCAGAAGCTCAGAATATCGCATTTACCACCATATATACCAGCTACCAGAAGACAAGAGAGTCATTGAGAGACCTTATTAGGGCTGCTATGTTTTAAAAATTGTGTGGAGGCCCAAGAGCTGAGACCTTTTAAAAATTGTGTGGAGGCCCAAGAGCTGAGACCTTTTAAAAATTGTGTGGAGGCCCAAGAGCTGAGACCTTTTAAAAATTGTGTGGAGGCCCAAGAGCTGAGACCTCTCAAACATTGTGTGGAGTCCCACGAGCTGAGACCTCTTAAAAATTGTGTGGAGGCCCAAGAGCTGAGACCTCTCAAACATTGTGTGGAGTCCCACAAGCTGAGACCTCTTAAAAATTGTGTGGAGGCCCAAGAGCTGAGACCTCTCAAACATTGTGTGGAGTCCCACGAGCTGAGACCTCTTAAAAATTGTGTGGAGTCCCACGAGCTGGGACCTCTTAAAAATTGTGTGGAGGCCCAAGAGCTGAGACCTTTTAAAAATTGTGTGGAGGCCCAAGAGCTGAGACCTTTTAAAAATTGTGTGGAGGCCCAAGAGCTGAGACCTTTTAATAATTGTGTGGAGGCCCAAGAGCTGAGACCTTTTAAAAATTGTGTGGAGGCCCAAGAGCTGAGACCTCTCAAACATTATGTGGAGGCCCAAGAGCTGAGACCTCTTAAAAATTGTGTGGAGGCCCAAGAGCTGAGACCTTTTAAAAATTGTGTGGAGGCCCAAGAGTTGAGACCTCTTAAAAATTGATTGTATTAAGCCTAAGAGGTGAGCCATAATTTTTTTCATTAATACAGCAATTCTACGGCGGTTAAGGAGGAGGAGGAGGAGGAGGAAATGGCACTTCATACAGATGGCACTTCACTCTTGGCTGCTTTCCACTGTTGTACAAGCAAAGTCCGGGTCAATCCACTTGCTGTTCATTTTGATTAGCGTCAGCCTGTCGGCACTGTCGGTTGACAGGCGGCTGCGCTTATCGGTTATAATGCCCCCGGCTGCGCTGAACACACCCTTTCTGATAGCACGCTGGCGGCAGGGCAGGCAAGCACCTCCAAGGCGTACAGGGACAGTTCCAGCCACGTGTCCAACTTGGAGACCCAGTAAGTGTAGGTCGCCGAGGGATCGGGGAGGACAGGGGTGTGGTCTGCCAGGTAGTCCCGCAACATCCGCCGATACTTGTCCCTCCTGCTGATAGCGGGCCCCGCAGTGATGGAAGTTGCACGAGGGGGTGACATGAACGTGTCCCACACCTTGGAGAGTGTTCCCCTGGTGGCTGTGGGCCTGATCGATGTTGTCAGACTCTGGGAGACACTCTCCTCTCTGCCGCCAGCGATGCTGGGTGGGAAAATCTGCATCATGTTCTGCAAGAGTTCCCTCTGGTATTCCAGTAATCGATTCGTCCTCTCCTCTACCGGAATAAAAGAGGAGAAGTTATCTTTATACTGGGGGTCCAGGAGTGCGAAGACCCAGTATAGTTTGTTCTCCAATATCCGGACAACACGTATGTCCCGGGAAAAGCAGCCCAGCATGAAGTCAGCCATGTGTGCCAGACTCTGAGTAGGCATGACCTCACTGCCCCCACCAGAAGGATCATTTTCCATTTCCTCCTCTTCCTCCTCCTCTCCGCCCCATCCGCGCTGAACCAATGGGACGCACACAGCCTGACTGCTACCCTCGCCGCCAGCATCCTCTTCCACAGCCACCTCCACGTTGTCCTCCTCCTCCTCATCCTCCTCCTGCAACTGCCACCGAGCAGCAGACAAAAGTGTGGTCTGACTGTCTACCTGCGTTGCGTCTCCTCCTACCCCCATCTCCTCTGTGTGCAATGCGTTCTCCCTTATTGCGATGAGCGATTCTTTAAGGACGCCTAGGAGCGGGATGGTTACGCTCACTATAGCGTCCTCGCTGCTGACCTTCTTAGTGGACTCCTCAAAGATACGCAATACATCGCATATGTCTGCCATCCATGGCCACTCGTGGTTGGCAAACTGAGGGAGCTGAGTTGGAGGCACGCGTGGATGCATCATCTGGTACTCCATCAATGCTTTCTGCTGCTCACACACCCTGGCCAACATGCAATAGGTGGAATTCCAGCGAGTGGGCAGGTCGCACAACAGCCGATGTTGAGGCAAATGGAGGCGTTGCTGGATTTTTTTTTAAGCTAGCAGCAGCTACAGTTGACTTCCGAAAGTGAGCGCACAAGCGCCGCACTTTGACCAGTAGCTCTGCCAGGTTGGGGTAAGTCTTTAGAAACTTTTGTACTACCAAATTAAAAACGTGGGCCAGGCATGGTACGTGATTGAGTTCTGCAAGCTCCAGAGCCGCCACCAGGTTACGGCCGTTATCGCACACGACCATGCCTGGTCCTAGCTGCAGCGGCAACAGCCACATCTCTGTCTGCTGCAATATGGCGTGCCTCACCTCTGCGGCGCTGTGCTTCCTGTCGCCCAAGCTGATGAGCTTAAGCACCGCCTGCTGACGTCTCCCCGTGCCAGTGCTGCAACGCTTCCAGCTAGGGGCTGAGGGCGATGTTAACGGCGGAGGAGGAGGAGGAGGAGGAGGAGGAGGAAGAGGAGGGGGGTCTATCAGAACCTGTGCTGGCAATCTTGGGCGGGGGTGGTATGTAGGCCGTCCCTGTTTGCGACCCCGTCCCCGCTTCCACAACATTCACCCAGTGTGCCGTCAAAGAGATGTAGCGTCCTTGGCCGCAAGCGCTTGTCCACGAGTCGGTGGTCAAGTGGACCTTTGCGCTGACTGCGTACCTCAGGGTCCGCCTGATGTTACGCGACACGTGCTGGTGCAGGGCGGGGACGCCACACTGGGAAAAATAGTGGCGGCTAGGGACGGAATAGCGAGGTGCGGCAGCCGCCATCAGGTCGCGGAAGGCCTGCGTCTCCACAAGCCAAAACGGCAACATCTCCAGGGCCAGCAGTTTGGAGATGAGGCAGGTTAAGGCTTGGGCTTGGGGGTGACTGGAGGCGTACTTCCGCCTGCGGTTGAACGCCTGCGAGATGGACAGTTGATGGGACGAGGAGATGGAAGGTGCAGACGAAGATGCGGGGGAAGGGGGGGCTGAAGGAGAAGGCCCCAAAGTAGCCGAGGCAGAGGCAGATGTGGAGGTGTCCTGGCTGGAGGTCTGGACCGCAGTGGCAGCACACAACAAAGGGGAAGAGGCAGTGGCAGCAAGACGGGGCGCAGGTTGTATTGCGTTTGCTCTCTCCCACTCAGCCCAGTGCTTGAATTCCAAGTGACGGCGCATGCCTGAGGTGGTCAGATTGCTCTTCTCAGAGCCCCTACTCAGTTTTGAGTGGCAGATTGCGCAAACCGCGCTCAGTTTGTCATCCGCGCAAACATTAAAAAATCTCCACACCACAGAAGTACGAGGCCTCGATGGGGGAGCTTCGCGCGACTGCCTGCTGCCGGGAAGAGCTTCGGCCCTGCTGGCTGTGGCCTGCCTTCTCTGTCTGGACTGTCCTCTGCCTCTGGACTGTCCTCTGCCTCTTGCTGCCTTATTCGGTGATGCGCAGACCGCATCTCCACTGCTTTCCCCGCTGGACATCACCCCTGTCCAAGTGGGGTCGGTCATTTCGTCGTCCACCACCTCCTCTTCCACTTCCTCTCTCTGCTCCTCCTCCTGCCCACTGGACATTCCAACAGCCTCCCTTGATGGCAACTGCGTCTCATCATCATCATCGCTCATGATAGCAGATGCTGGTTCCGGGTCCACATCACTAGCAGATGGCGGATGCTCAAGTGTTTGGGCATCACTACAAACAAATTCCTCTGCTAGCTCCTGGGATTCTTGCAGCACATCTGGAAAAGGACCCGAAAAGAGGTCCTGGGAGGGGTCAAGGGTGGGCTGACTCTGTTGGCCAGGTTGGGAGGAAGGAGGGTCAGAGTGAGACTGTGTGGATGACTGGGTGGTGGACAAGTGACTGGAAGCGTTATCGGCCATCCATTGCACCACCTGTTCACGCTGCTCAGGCTTTAACAGAGGTGTACCCCGCCCCCCGCATAACTGTCCCATAAAGGCAGGGAAGCTGGATGAGCGTAATGCTGGCTGCCCCTCATCAGCACGCATTGTATCCCCACTGGCTTCAACGCGGTTTGTGCCCCCACCAGCATTTCCGCGCCCCCGTCCTTGTCCACGTCCCTTTGCGCTAGCCCTCCGCATTTCAGACGTTTTACTTTTTTGGCCACGCGTTATGCCAAATATAAAAATATTTTTAAGAAGAACACCTGGCTATACAGCCGTATACTGCCAGAAGGTGAAATGGTGCCTATACGCACCGGGTATATAACAAGGTTTTGTTGGTAAAGAGGACACAAAACAGTAGTGCCAAATATAAAAAATATTTTTAAGAAAAACACCTGGCTATACAGCCGTATACTGCCAGAAGGTGAAATGGTGCCTATACGCACCGTGTATAAAACAGTGTTTTGTTGGCACAGAGGACACAAAACAGTAGTGTAAAATATAGTTTTGTATATAGGTGCTAATACACCACTGAAGTCTTTCTGTCCCTATTCCAGCAGCAGCAGCTACCCCTCACTAAAGCAGCCGTAGCTGCAGCACTAATAAGTGCTCAGCTCTTGGGCCTCCACACAATGTTTGAGAGGTCTCAGCTCTTGGGCCTCCACACAATTTTTAAAAGGTCTCAGCTCTTGGGCCTCCACACAATTTTTAAAAGGTCTCAGCTCTTGGGCCTCCACACAATTTTTAAAAGGTCTCAGCTCTTGGGCCTCCACACAATTTTTAAAAGGTCTCAGCTCTTGGGCCTCCACACAATTTTTAAAAGGTCTCAGCTCTTGGGCCTCCACACAATGTTTGAGAGGTCTCAGCTCTTGGGCCTCCACACAATTTTTAAAAGGTCCAGCTCGTGGGACTCCACACAATGTTTGAGAGGTCTCAGCTCTTGGGCCTCCACACAATTTTTAAAAGGTCTCAGCTCTTGGGCCTCCACACAATTTTTAAAAGGTCTCAGCTCTTGGGCCTCCACACAATTTTTAAAAGGTCTCAGCTCTTGGGCCTCCACACAATTTTTAAAAGGTCTCAGCTCTTGGGCCTCCACACAATTTTTAAAAGGTCTCAGCTCTTGGGCCTCCACACAATTTTTAAAAGGTCTCAGCTCTTGGGCCTCCACACAATTTTTAAAAGGTCTCAGCTCTTGGGCCTCCACACAATTTTTAAAAGGTCTCAGCTCTTGGGCCTCCACACAATGTTTGAGAGGTCTCAGCTCTTGGGCCTCCACACAATTTTTAAAAGGTCTCAGCTCTTGGGCCTCCACACAATTTTTAAGAGGTCTCAGCTCTTGGGCCTCCACACAATTTTTAAAAGGTCTCAGCTCTTGGGCCTCCACACAATTTTTAAAAGGTCTCAGCTCTTGGGCCTCCACACAATTTTTAAAAGGTCTCAGCTCTTGGGACTCCACACAATGTTTGAGAGGTCTCAGCTCTTGGGCCTCCACACAATTTTTAAAAGGTCTCAGCTCTTGGGCCTCCACACAATTTTTAAAAGGTCTCAGCTCTTGGGCCTCCACACAATGTTTGAGAGGTCTCAGCTCTTGGGCCTCCACACAATTTTTAAAAGGTCTCAGCTCTTGGGCCTCCACACAATTTTTAAGAGGTCTCAGCTCTTGGGCCTCCACACAATTTTTAAAAGGTCTCAGCTCTTGGGCCTCCACACAATTTTTAAAAGGTCTCAGCTCTTGGGACTCTACACAATGTTTGAGAGGTCTCAGCTCTTGGGCCTCCACACAATTTTTAAAAGGTCTCAGCTCTTGGGCCTCCACACAATGTTTGAGAGGTCTCAGCTCTTGGGCCTCCACACAATGTTTGAGAGGTCTCAGCTCTTGGGCCTCCACACAATTTTTAAAAGGTCTCAGCTCTTGGGCCTCCACACAATTTTTAAGAGGTCTCAGCTCTTGGGCCTCCACACAATTTTTAAAAGGTCTCAGCTCTTGGGCCTCCACACAATTTTTAAAAGGTCTCAGCTCTTGGGCCTCCACACAATTTTTAAAAGGTCTCAGCTCTTGGGACTCCACACAATGTTTGAGAGGTCTCAGCTCTTGGGCCTCCACACAATTTTTAAGAGGTCTCAGATCTTGGGCCTCCACACAATTTTTAAGAGGTCTCAGCTCTTGGGCCTCCACACAATGTTTGAGAGGTCTCAGCTCTTGGGCCTCCACACAATTTTTAAGAGGTCTCAGCTCTTGGGCTTCCACACAATTTTTAAAAGGTCTCAGCTCTTGGGACTCCACACAATGTTTGAGAGGTCTCAGCTCTTGGGCCTCCACACAATTTTTAAAAGGTCTCAGCTCTTGGGCCTCCACACAATTTTTAAAAGGTCTCAGCTCTTGGGCCTCCACACAATTTTTAAAAGGTCTCAGCTCTTGGGCCTCCACACAATGCTTGAGAGGTCTCAGCTCTTGGGCCTCCACACAATTTTTAAAAGGTCTCAGCTCGTGGGACTCCACACAATGTTTGAGAGGTCTCAGCTCTTGGGCCTCCACACAATTTTTAAAAGGTCTCAGCTCTTGGGCCTCCACACAATTTTTAAAAGGTCTCAGCTCTTGGGCCTCCACACAATGTTTGAGAGGTCTCAGCTCTTGGGCCTCCACACAATTTTTAAAAGGTCTCAGCTCTTGGGCCTCCACACAATTTTTAAAAGGTCTCAGCTCTTGGGCCTCCACACAATTTTTAAAAGGTCTCAGCTCTTGGGCCTCCACACAATTTTTAAAAGGTCTCAGCTCTTGGGCCTCCACACAATGTTTGAGAGGTCTCAGCTCTTGGGCCTCCACACAATTTTTAAAAGGTCTCAGCTCTTGGGCCTCCACACAATTTTTAAGAGGTCTCAGCTCTTGGGCCTCCACACAATTTTTAAAAGGTCTCAGCTCTTGGGCCTCCACACAATTTTTAAAAGGTCTCAGCTCTTGGGCCTCCACACAATTTTTAAAAGGTCTCAGCTCTTGGGACTCCACACAATGTTTGAGAGGTCTCAGCTCTTGGGCCTCCACACAATTTTTAAAAGGTCTCAGCTCTTGGGCCTCCACACAATTTTTAAAAGGTCTCAGCTCTTGGGCCTCCACACAATGTTTGAGAGGTCTCAGCTCTTGGGCCTCCACACAATTTTTAAAAGGTCTCAGCTCTTGGGCCTCCACACAATTTTTAAGAGGTCTCAGCTCTTGGGCCTCCACACAATTTTTAAAAGGTCTCAGCTCTTGGGCCTCCACACAATTTTTAAAAGGTCTCAGCTCTTGGGCCTCCACACAATTTTTAAAAGGTCTCAGCTCTTGGGACTCCACACAATGTTTGAGAGGTCTCAGCTCTTGGGCCTCCACACAATTTTTAAAAGGTCTCAGCTCTTGGGCCTCCACACAATGTTTGAGAGGTCTCAGCTCTTGGGCCTCCACACAATTTTTAAAAGGTCTCAGCTCTTGGGCCTCCACACAATGTTTGAGAGGTCTCAGCTCTTGGGCCTCCACACAATGTTTGAGAGGTCTCAGCTCTTGGGCCTCCACACAATTTTTAAAAGGTCTCAGCTCTTGGGCCTCCACACAATTTTTAAGAGGTCTCAGCTCTTGGGCCTCCACACAATTTTTAAAAGGTCTCAGCTCTTGGGCCTCCACACAATTTTTAAAAGGTCTCAGCTCTTGGGCCTCCACACAGTTTTTAAAAGGTCTCAGCTCTTGGGACTCCACACAATGTTTGAGAGGTCTCAGCTCTTGGGCCTCCACACAATTTTTAAAAGGTCTCAGCTCTTGGGCCTCCACACAATTTTTAAGAGGTCTCAGCTCTTGGGCCTCCACACAATTTTTAAAAGGTCTCAGCTCTTGGGCCTCCACACAATGCTTGAGAGGTCTCAGCTCTTGGGCCTCCACACAATTTTTAAAAGGTCTCAGCTCGTGGGACTCCACACAATGTTTGAGAGGTCTCAGCTCTTGGGCCTCCACACAATTTTTAAAAGGTCTCAGCTCTTGGGCCTCCACACAATTTTTAAAAGGTCTCAGCTCTTGGGCCTCCACACAATGTTTGAGAGGTCTCAGCTCTTGGGCCTCCACACAATTTTTAAAAGGTCTCAGCTCTTGGGCCTCCACACAATTTTTAAAAGGTCTCAGCTCTTGGGCCTCCACACAATTTTTAAAAGGTCTCAGCTCTTGGGCCTCCACACAATGTTTGAGAGGTCTCAGCTCTTGGGCCTCCACACAATTTTTAAAAGGTCTCAGCTCTTGGGCCTCCACACAATTTTTAAGAGGTCTCAGCTCTTGGGCCTCCACACAATTTTTAAAAGGTCTCAGCTCTTGGGCCTCCACACAATTTTTAAAAGGTCTCAGCTCTTGGGCCTCCACACAATTTTTAAAAGGTCTCAGCTCTTGGGACTCCACACAATGTTTGAGAGGTCTCAGCTCTTGGGCCTCCACACAATTTTTAAAAGGTCTCAGCTCTTGGGCCTCCACACAATTTTTAAAAGGTCTCAGCTCTTGGGCCTCCACACAATGTTTGAGAGGTCTCAGCTCTTGGGCCTCCACACAATTTTTAAAAGGTCTCAGCTCTTGGGCCTCCACACAATTTTTAAGAGGTCTCAGCTCTTGGGCCTCCACACAATTTTTAAAAGGTCTCAGCTCTTGGGCCTCCACACAATTTTTAAAAGGTCTCAGCTCTTGGGCCTCCACACAATTTTTAAAAGGTCTCAGCTCTTGGGACTCCACACAATGTTTGAGAGGTCTCAGCTCTTGGGCCTCCACACAATTTTTAAAAGGTCTCAGCTCTTGGGCCTCCACACAATGTTTGAGAGGTCTCAGCTCTTGGGCCTCCACACAATGTTTGAGAGGTCTCAGCTCTTGGGCCTCCACACAATTTTTAAAAGGTCTCAGCTCTTGGGCCTCCACACAATTTTTAAGAGGTCTCAGCTCTTGGGCCTCCACACAATTTTTAAAAGGTCTCAGCTCTTGGGCCTCCACACAATTTTTAAAAGGTCTCAGCTCTTGGGCCTCCACACAGTTTTTAAAAGGTCTCAGCTCTTGGGACTCCACACAATGTTTGAGAGGTCTCAGCTCTTGGGCCTCCACACAATTTTTAAGAGGTCTCAGATCTTGGGCCTCCACACAATTTTTAAGAGGTCTCAGCTCTTGGGCCTCCACACAATGTTTGAGAGGTCTCAGCTCTTGGGCCTCCACACAATTTTTAAGAGGTCTCAGCTCTTGGGCCTCCACACAATTTTTAAAAGGTCTCAGCTCTTGGGACTCCACACAATGTTTGAGAGGTCTCAGCTCTTGGGCCTCCACACAATTTTTAAGAGGTCTCAGATCTTGGGCCTCCACACAATTTTTAAGAGGTCTCAGCTCTTGGGACTCCACACAATGTTTGAGAGGTCTCAGCTCTTGGGCCTCCACACAATTTTTAAAAGGTCTCAGCTCGTGGGACTCCACACAATGTTTGAGAGGTCTCAGCTCTTGGGCCTCCACACAATTTTTAAGAGGTCTCAGATCTTGGGCCTCCACACAATTTTTAAGAGGTCTCAGCTCTAAGCTTCCCTTACTGCTGGGGTGACACACTGTAACAAACCTCCTCCTGTAAGCTTCCCTGACTGCTGGGGTGACACACTGTAACAAACCTCCTCCTGTAAGCTTCCCTTACTGCTGGGGTGACACACTGTAACAAACCTCCTCCTTTAAGCTTCCCTTACTGCTGGGGTGACACAATGACACAAGAGGACATGTCTGACCACATCTCACACACACACACACACACACACACACACACACACACACACACACAATGACAATTAGGGGTGGGGTCTATTTATTTTCCCCCTTGCCTATGCCATCTGTGGTTGTCATTAGGCAACGTGATTTTAAGGGGTGCAGAATTTTGTTCTTCTTTTTTGTACAGTTTGGCTTGGGGTCCATGGCAATGTAGAGGAAAGAAGGTTTCCTTGTCTTGTCTCACTTTACGTAGAAGTAATATTGTGTTTGGAGTGTATTGTTGAGAGGCTGTGATAGTGGCGTAATAGTGCGACTTGGGCGCGTTATATGCACCCAGACATGCTTCCCCTGCTGTCCCAGTTGCATTCCAGCAGTGTTGGCATCATTTTCTGATGTTTCAGGGTGGACTTGATGACCTCCAAGTGGTCGAATTGAGATTTCCAAGTGTCAAGCATTTTTTTCCCATAGACTATAATGGGATTCGATATTCGGTCGAGTAGTCGAGTAACGCGGTCTATTCGAATCGAAATTCGAAATTTCGAATATTTCACTACTCGCTCATCTCTAATAGTTAAGTATTAATATGTAATTGACAATTTGACCACTTTTTTCTGTGACACCATTGCTAAGTGCAAGTGCACTATCACAGGCACAAAGGCCTAGGAACGTGGATGCCACAGTGGAGGTACCTGTCCAAGTTGCTGTTGTGGTTGTGCAGGAACCACAATCACCCAGTGGGCCTAAAAGGATATGTATTGTCCATGACCATAGTTACAACTCCAGACGTAGGCACTGCTGTGCACTTTGGTACACACTGACAGGATAAAGGACTAGCTCACCTTCTGTTCAACAAAATTGTACAGGGCTGGTTCTGCCTTCTTCGCAAAGAAATTACAGCATGGGACTCCCCACCTCGGTCGGCACACGCCATCAGTTCTCCTAAAGGTCCACCAACTCAAAATGGAGGGACTGCAGCACCAGCAACTTATACAGGAGCACATTTAGCTTCTCAACGTTGGATGAGTGGGCACATACTGTTGTCTCTTGGACATGGCTTGGCCAATGGATTGCTGACGGAATGACTGACTCGGATTAAGAGGGGGAGGAGCATCTGGAGCAACAGAGGATGGGTATGACACACAGGAGGTGGTGGAGCCTTGGCTGGCTAGAACAGAGAGCGGCGTGCCACTGGGTAATGCAGCAGGGTGGACCACCACTTTGGAGCCAACTCTCCCAGGCTGCTTGATGTTGACGCTGCAAATGTTGACGCAGAGCTGTGGGTCCAACATTGGGACCCTGGCCACACTTCACCTTCTGCCTACACATCTTTCATATAGTCATGTTAACCTCCTGCGGATGCTTGATGGAAAACTGCCACATGGCCTTGTAGCTGATTTTACCTACCAACATTCCACAATAATTTACTGCTGCTGCTGCCGCCGCCACCGGCGCCAACTCCAGGCACCCTCTTCTACTGCCTCCTGGGAAGATAGCCTGCAGCGCAAGTGGTCTACCCCGAGCACATTTGCCTCCATACTTTCCCCTTCTGCCACCATGCTGTCCGCTAAATCTGTCACTTTCCATCACTCCAAGCCTTTAAAAGTGCTCTCAAAACTCAATGATGTCCTCCTCAGGGTCCTCATCAGTGTCTGCTTAAGGAGCCAAAATGCTTGCAACACCTCCTCCCACGACACTCTCCTCATCACTACTTGCCCGCCTAGTGGAAGAAGCAGCGAGTGTCTCCTCCACTTCTTGGCTGGGCAGTAGCTGCTGATTTTTCTGATTATCAGATCGTCCTCACTGAATAGTGGAGCTGAACCCAAAGCATAACATACAACAGTGAACAAAAGGGGAGTGGCAGCTGCTCAGACCATTTTATAACTAACCTTGGAGGTGCAAGTCAGCAGGGCAATTAGGTTACTAAAGACTTAAAGGAGCCGCAGCACTCAACCCTGTTAGCTTGCAGACCAACCTATAATCTGTCTTTAAATCTGGTAAAAACAGAGGCTCGGTCACACACATCTGCAGAAGTATGCTAAGCGGCACCACCACTCCAAGGTGCCTCTATGGGTGCAGTCCTAACTCTAATCTATGAGAGCCCCATTTGGGACATACAATGCAAGAGATAAAATGGGAGCAGCTTACCTGAGGTTGCCCTAAACCTCATGTGCAAGCCATGGGGTGGAAGGGTCAAGACCTTCCAATACAGCCTAGACCCCACACCCCATGTGCTTGCATAACATACAACAGTTGACTGGGGGTGTCAGATGTCACTTGGGATGCAGTGGATGATCATGTTAACCAATGGCTGACGGCACATGGGTTGCTGGTCAAGACACGACCGCTAGCTGATCCCGGGAGATCAGGCCTCTCACTGAGACTCCTGCTGCCACTCACCCCTATTCTGCAGAGACCTCTGCTTGATGAAATGAGGCCTTATATGTTACTATGTTACTAATATGTTACTATGTTACTAATATGTTACTAATCTGTCACTCTCCATGTTTCTTTTTTGAGAGACTGGCCTGCGTGGAAATGAATCGGGCATGGATCAGCCAAGATTTCCACCCACCAATGCCTGATGCATTAGAGTAGATTGATGATGGGGCCAGACCAACACTTAAAAAAATAAGGATCGTGCAAAACAGATTTAAGGCACTGCTCTCCAGTTACAGACATTTCTCCGCATCAGACCACAAGTAATTATTGAGAAAATGCTTTACGTTACTCTTACTTTTTATTAATATTCTTCGGATAAAATATATGTGCCGAAAATCTGTATATGTTCTCTTCATGCTGCTGCCAACTCCAGGGTGTGTCTTTCTGGCAATTTTGGGCTCCTGCTGCTGCTGCTGCTTGCTACTCCAGTGTGTCTATAGGCCAATTTTTGGGCACCTGCTGCCAACTCCAGTGTGTCTTTCAAGCAATGTTTGGGCTCCTGCTGCTGCTGCTTGCAACTCCAGGGTGTCATTCAGCTAATTTTTGGGCTCCTGCTGCCAACTCCAGTGTCTCTTTCAAGCAATGTTTGTGCTCCTGCTCCTGCTGCTGCTGCTTGCAACTCCAGGGTGTGATTCATCCGATTTTTGGCCTCCTGCAGCCAACTCCAGTGCCTCTTTCAAGCTATGTTTGGGCTCCTGCTGCTGCTTGCAACTCCAGGGTGTGATTCATCCAATTTTTGGCCTCCTGCAGCCAACTCCAGTGTCTCTTTCAAGCTATGTTTGGGCTCCTGCTGCTGCTGCTTGCGACTCCAGGGTGTCATTCATCCAATTTTTGGGCTCCTGCTGCCAACTCCAGTGTCTCTTTCAAGCTATGTTTGGGCTGCTGCTGCTTGCAGCTCCATGGTTTGATTCAGCCAATTTTTGGGCTCCTGCTGCCAACTCCAGTGTCTCTTTCAAGCTATGTTTGGGCTGCTGCTGCTTGCAACTCCAGGGTGTGATTCGTCCAATTTCTGGCCTCCTGCTGCCAACTCCAGTGTCTCTTTCAAGCTATGTTTGGGCTCCTGCTGCTGCTTGCAACTCCAGGGTGTGATTCATCCAATTTTTGTGCTCCTGCTGCCAATGCCAGTGTCTCTTTAAAGCAATGTTTGGGCTCCTGCTGCTGCTTGCAACTCCAGGGTGTGATTCAGCCAATGTTTGGGCTCCTGCTGCCAACTCCAGTGTCTGCTTCAAGCTATGTTTGGGCTCCCGCTGCTGCTGTTTGCGACTCCAGGGTGTCATTCAGCCAATTTTTGGCTACTGCAGCCAACTCCAGTGTCTCTTTCAAGCTATGTTTGGGCTCCTGCTGCTGCTTGCAACTCCAGGGTGTCATTCATCCAATTTTTGGGCTCCTGAAGCTAACTCCAGGGCCTCTTTCAAGCTATGTTTGAGCTCCTGCTGCTGCTGCTTGCGACTCCAGGGTGTGATTCATCCAATTTTTGGGCTCCTGCTGCCAACTCTAGTGTCTCTTTCAAGCTATGTTTGGGCTGCTGCTGCTGCTTGCAACTCCAGGGTTTGATTCAGCCAATTTTTGGTCTCCTGCTGCCAACTCCAGTGTCTCTTTCAAGCTATGTTTGGGCTGCTGCTGCTGCTTGCAACTCCAGTGTGTCATTTAGCCAATTTTTGGGCTCCTGCTGCCAACTCCAGTGTCTCTTTCAAGCTATGTTTGGGCTGCTGCTGCTTGCAACTCCAGGCTGTGATTCAGCCAATTTTTGGGCTCCTGCTGTCAACTCCAGTGTCTCTTTCAACCAATGTTTGGGCGGCTGCTGCTGCTTGCAACTCCAGGGTGTGATTCAGCTAATTTTTGGGCTCCTGCTGCTGCCAGCTCCAGGGTGTGTTTTTCAGGCACTATAGGGGCCCCTCATAGTGATGCCACCTCAACTCTCTGCAATTGTGCTGCTTTGCGATTCTATTAGCGATGTTCCTATCTGCATGTGATACTTACTTACAGTATTATTTCACTACCCCAGCACGCATCCTATGCGTGTTACAGCAAGGCAGAATGGTTTACAACCCTATTAAGGCTCTAGGAGGCTCAGAAATAGCCGTTTTTAATAGCGATTTGTCGCGAATAAATTTGGGTCGAACCGATTTTTGTCGGAAAATTCGGCGAATCAGTCGAATCGAATTTTTCAAAAGTTCGCTCATCTCTACTAGACATCATCATGCTAAAAAACTCCCTTTACTGTCTGAGGCATTTTGCAATTTCTGCAAGTTACATCTTTCATGCCAATGTAGAATAAAAGATCAAATACACTTTCTTTGAAGTCTTTTGTTAAGAAGAATGGCTATCATGTGTTTACTTTTATTAGACCATACCTTACTTTCCAAGAAAACATGAAGACAGTAGATGTCCAACAGCCAAAACCAAACCCGTATGCATCCCTTACAGAAATAAGCTCAAAATTGTGTACACAATTGTGCAAAATAATTTTGCATTGCTGTACCTGAATGTGCAATGTTTGTGTGCATGTACAGCTGGCGACACAAATAAAAGCAGCAATACTGTGATGGAGAAAGCACGCTCGGCACCCAGTAATGGTGTGCCCACTTATTGCTCTGAACTATGCCTGCTATGTAGGGATTGGGAGGGTTCTGCACACTGCCTGATATGGGGTGAGTGGGTGGGGGTTCTGCAAACTGCCTTTTATGGGGTGATTGGGGGATTCTGCATGCTGCCTGTTATGCTGTGATTGGGGGAATCTGCTCCCTGTCTATTATTGATTGATCGGTGTTGGGGGTATTCTGCACACTGCCTGTTATGTGGTTCAGTGTCAGTCTCCTCACCTTTCTTGCTGCTCTGTCGTGTGTGGGTGTGCCGCCGGATCTTCGACAATGTCTGTGCATGGTCGCAGGCCTGCACGTTCAGGCGGGTGCACACAACCTGGCTCCTCATCCTCTCCACAGCTGAACAGCGTGACCAGTGCGATACAAGCGAGGCCACAAGTGCACGTAGGCTAGAGTGTAAGCTTTTGGACTTTTACTTCCAGGTTTTTCTTGGTTCCAGTGGACAGGAAGTGACATCACTCCTGCTCTTAGAGGTCCCTCCCAGCTTTATTGTCAACCCTATTTAAAAGGGCAGCTGGCTTGTTTGCATTGCTGTGTTATCAGCTGAGTTCCCGGATTCTGTTATTCCTGTGGAAACGTCATGGAGAGCATTCAGCTTCTGTCCAATGTTTTACTCCGCGGACCTTGTCTGCAGCACGGGACTCTCCAGTGACCGATTCAGGGGTGGCCGAGCCTATGCAATTGGGAACCATTCAGGCCGCCTTATCCCAGGAGAAAAGACTGCGCCGTGGGTGGCTAAACCTCTGCATGTACTGCAGGAACCCAGGACACTTTCAGGCTTATTTTACAGCTCCCCGGAAGAACGATTAAAACCATATCCACAATCGACTCCGGCGCTTGCAGTTGTCTCATGAACTTGGAATTCGCACAAATTCACAATGTTCCATGTGTTCCAAGTTCGGCCTACCCCTCTGATTCTCACTCTGGCTGATGGAACCATTGTCAAGTCAGGACTGGTGTCCCATAGAACTAAATCTCTCTGCTGCCTCTGATGGACACTCTGAATTGTTACATTCTGCACTCTCTTTTGTACCCTATTATTTTGGGTTACTCATGTCTCAATACATAACCCCATCATCAACTGGTCGTCTGGTTCAGTTTCTTTGTTCTCTCCCTATTTCACCCAAGAAGAAGAATACTCTATCTCTAGTAACTCTCAATCCCCCAGCATATCAAGTGTTTAAAGATGTGTTTGACAAAAATGGGGCCGACCAGCTCTATTGACTTGATCTTATGACTGTCCGATAGATCTTCTTCCTGGGTCGGCCATCCATTTCCGGCATATTTATCCGTTGTCTGAAGAATATATAGACGAAAGGCCAAGGGTTCTATTAGACACTCTATTTCGCCTGTGGGAGCAGGGATATTCTTCATAGAGATTAAAGATGGCACTCTGAGACCTTGTAAAGATTACCGGGCCCTCAATTTCACTACAGTCAAAAACAGATACCCATTGCCTTTGAAACTGTTCCAGCGTTTAGGGTACGCTCAGATCTTTACCAAGTAAGACTTTCATTTAATCCAGATCCGTCAGGGTGACGAATGGAAGATGGCCTTCCACATGTGTTACGGTTATTTTGAATACTTGGTCATGCCGTTTGGTCTCTGTAATCCCTCTGCAACATTCCAGCATTTTGTAAACTATGTGTTCAAGGATTATCTTGATATTTTCGTCATCATGTACCTGGTGTCAGTCTCCTCGCCTTTCTCGCTCTTCTATGAGACTTGGGCATGCTCCATTGATCTCTGCATACAGCCGCAGAAGTGCCTTGAGTGTTTGTACTAGACTTGGCTATTCATCTATTGCACTGCTCAGCAGCAGCACCTGGTGTTCTGCTCACTGCAACTGCACGAAGCCTAGAGCTTAAGCTCTTGGGCTTTCTTTTTACTTCCAGCTTTTCCTTGACCTCTGTACAGGAAGTGACTTCACTCTTTCCCTGAAATGTCCCCCCCAGCTTTATTGACAACACTATTTAAATGGACAGCTGTCCTGTATTCAGCTTGCTGTGTTATCAGCTCAGTTCCTGAAAGCTGTGATTCCTGTTACCTGCAATTCCTGACTGTCATACTGGATTGACCTGGTCTGCTTTCCGATCAGCTACTGGATTAACCCTCACACCGATTACATGGTTAGAGCTTTGCCTGTCTGTCGCCAGCCCTGGAATTTGTATTTGTTTATCGTTTCTTGCCAGCGCTTGAACTCTGTTTTGTCTTATTGAACTTTATTTCCTTGCTGCGCCCCACACCTGGAGCTCCGCCCAACCCACACTACTTGCCAGAAGTCTACCTTTTCCATGGTTGTAGCCAGAAGGTCTGACACCTGGACGATATACTAATCTTCTCCTCCTCTCTTTCAGAACATCAGGAACATGTCCATTGGGTCCACTTTTAGGGCAAAAATTGTATGCAAAATGGGAGAAGTGTCAGTTGGAACAGTCTTCTATTCAGTTCCTGTGGTTACTTATCACCAGTACCGGTATTGTGATGGATCCTGAGAAGGTAGCTGCTGTCCTGGACTGACCCCAACCTACAAATTGCAAAGGAGTACAGTGTTTCATTGGCTTCGCCAACTTTTACAGACACATCACTGATCTCACCCTAAAGAATACTCTGTATCTGGTTTATCTGGTAAAGCTGCCGAAGAGGCTTTCTCTCATGTCAAGGAACGATTCACAGCAAGGAGAACTTCAGCCTTCTTTTCCAGGAAGCTGCCATCAGCAGAACACAACTACGATGTTTGTGACTGAGAACTCCTTACTAACAAACTCACCCTGGTAGCTGCCAGACATCCAATCTTGATTCTCACGGACCAAAAGAACATGGAGTACCTTCGGCCAGCAAAAAGACTGGTCACTTCAGGCAAGGTGGTCATTATTCTTTTCCAGGTTCTCCTTTCATATTTCTTATAGTCCAGGAAACAAGAACACCAAACCACATGCAATCTCTCGTCTTCATCCATCTGACCAGGAACCAGAGCCAGAAGAACCCACTATCTTGCAACCTAACCATATACTTATTACTCTTCTTTTTTCTGATTACTACTTGAGTCTGAACTCATTGCTGAGACTCGACGAGTGTCCGATTCTATTCCGGAGATCCTATTATCTGAACTATCACGAGTAGATGGAATTTTTGTTCATCAAGAGAATATCTTTGTTCCTGAATCTTTACATCCAGGGTTTTGGCCGACTTCCATGATCATCCCTTGGCTAGACATTTTGGGGTCAAGAAGACTCTACATCTGATCAAACATCACTTTTGGTGGCCCACTTCACGAGCAAACTGCTTATCGCATGTTTCCTCATGCGGAACATGTGCCCGGAACCAGAGGAGTAGCTAGGCTTTCTTGCACCCAGGGCAAAGATTCGAAATGGCGCTCCCATCTGTTCTCAGGCCCCCCTTAGGAAACAGATTTCCATGGACTTTAGTGTGGAACTTCTGCCTTCAGACAACCATAACACTACCTTGGTGGTCGTGGACTACCTAACCAAGAACGCCCATAGCTCTCCCCAGTCTTTCTTTGGCCTCAAAATTAGCATAAGTTTTTGTGAAAGAAATTATCCGTTTACACTGCCGTCTAAGATCATGTGGTTCCCAATTTACTGCCGGTTCTGGACAGCGATCTGTAGGAATTTACGAATCACCTTGGCCCACTCATCAGCCTACCATCTCCAGACCAATGGGCAAACTGAACAGGTGAATCAATCACTGGAGCAGTATTCACGATGTTATTTGCCAGCCCTACAGGACAATTGGACACAATTACTTCTGTTAGCCAAACTGGCTTATAATAACTCAATCCATTCTTCAACCAGTCTCACTCTGTTTGCTGCAAATGATGTATTTGATGCCAAGACCTGCTTCCCAGTGAATGTACAGGCAGCGGCGAAATTAGGAGCTCATCTAACTGCCACTTATCAGATGCTCCGAACAACCCTACGAGTTGCCCAAGTACGTTACAAATGGACGGCAGGTGCCCATTGCTCTTCAGCTTCGAATTTTGCGGTAGGAGATCAAGTCCTTCTCTCTACCACCCATTTTAGGCTTCACTTTCCTTCGAAGAAGTTGGGTCCCAAATTCTTTGGGCCCTTTCAAATCAAGCGAGCTATTAATGAAGTTTCCTTCGAGCTAGAAATACCTACCTATCTGAAGATACATCCAGTTTTTCATGTGTCCGTTTTAAAAAAGGGAATTTTTAGAGATCCTTCGGATAAACCACCTGACCCAATTATTGTGGATGGGGAGAAGGATACAAGGTCGAACAGATCTTGGATTCACGAAGGAGAGGCTCCTCCACCTCCATATTTTGTTCGATGGAAGGGTTATGGTCCGGAGGAAGATTCCTGGGAACCAGGAGTATTTCAGCAAAGACATTCTAGATTGGCCGCTCAGAGGCCAATCCTTTAAGGGGGGGGGGCACTGTCGGTATCCTCGCCTTTCTCAATCCTCTGTCAGACGCGGGTCTGCTGCCGGATCTCCGACACTGTCTGTGCACGGTTGCAGGTGTGCCTCGTCTTCTCCACTTCTCAACAGCGCCACCTGGTGTCCAGCATGATACAAGCGAGGCTGCAAGTACACAAAGCTCTTGGACTTTTACTTTCTTTGGTTCCAGTGGACATGAAGTGACATCACTCCTGCTCTTAGACGTCCCTCCCTATTTAAAAGGACAGCTGGCCTGTTTGCATTGCTGTGTTATCAGCTAAGTTCCCGGATTCTGTTATTCCTGTATCCTGCGTTTTCTATGCTTCCTGACTGATTTCCCAGCTAGACCTGGCCTGCTCTCAGATTTGCTCTCGGCGGATTACACGGTTTGAACTTGGATTTGTTTATTGGACTTTGCTTCTTACCGCCAGCCCTTGAACTTGCATTTGTTTACTTTTCCTTTTGCCACCAGCCCCTGAACTTGGATTAGTTTTATTGGACTTCTCCACTACGCCCCCACACCTGGAGCTCCGCCTATATCTAGCTACCTGTTGAAATTCTACCTTTCAGTGGTTGTAGCCGGGAGGCTTGACATTCAGGCCAGTTGTCAGATCAGCTGTCAGAAACCCTGGCTGTGGATGGTATTGGAACCAACTGCAGAATAAGTTTGGATTGCATATCTGAGTTGTGTGGTCCATATTGAGGTTGATGTACTACCTGCAGAAGTGAATCAAGAGCAATACTGTTTTCACCTATTCTTGGAATCAGTTACAGAGTAAACATGTACCATGTAGTAGAACCCTACACCCCACATCTACCTATATTGACACACAGGGCAAACACACTGACCCCAGAAGAAATTGCTTCCTGCCACCCAGTTAACCACCAGGCATAGGAGCGTAACAGGTAAATTTGGGCATTTTTCTTAACACTTCTGAATTTATGGAATAGCTGCCAATCACGTGACTCTTGGATATCCCACTGTGTGAACCCCTCTGTGAACCCCCCACATTCAGTCGCTTTCCGGAGCTCCCACTCTGCATATGTGGGGGCACATCCCTGGCCTCTCTGTGGCTGGGCAAGCTCCCGGGCTCATTCATTTACATAGGCTGAGGGAGGGAGAATGCTGCAGACCACATGGAGACCAGGGATGCAGCTGCTCTCACTTCTCTATGTCGGGCTCTTTTACAAACATTATTTCATGCCACGCTTTATTATGTATGGCATACTGTGCTGACTGGACAAGAGCCTGTGTACGCACAGTGGAAAGGTATGGTTTTAGGGCTATGTGGCCTGGCTGAAAAGAGGTGTGAAGAGAAAAGCTGTATATAATAAGGGACAGCAGCTACACAGTTAATAAGCCGAAGCTGCTGTGGGTGACATCACAGTAAGAGGCTCAAAGCAGGAAAACAGAGATGATAAATGTCTCTGCTACTTCCTGGTACAGCCAGTGAGAGTGAAGAGTGTGTAATGAGCGCACCAGAGTTATAATACAGTGTCCAGCCTGTCCTGTTGGGTTATTAATGTCATAAGTGGGTAGTATATGTAAAATACTTTTTTCATTTCCAATATTTATTATTGATTTTTAGTTCATTACTAATAAACACTAGGCCCAATGGGCAACATGCTCAAGAGCTGACCATTAGCAGTAAGTTAGCAGTAAAAACTTTGGGATCACGTTGCAGGGTGATTTAAAAAAATACAAACAACAAATTATTGCATAAGTACTCATGTCCATATCTTGCATTTCTTTTTTCCACCTTTACTCTTTGACTATTAGTGCATTAAAACTGAGCAAAAAAAGATGTGAGGAACAGAAACAAGTCAGAGAGAGAGAGAGAGGAAGAGAAAGAAAAGGGGAGAAAAGTGAAGGATAAGCAGGGGAAGGGAGGATTCCAGGATGGATAACGGGGCTCCTCTATGATACTTTTCCACACTCTGGAGTCACAACCAGCTCACCAGATTATTACCAAGATTGGGGAAACAATAGTCCATCCAGGGCTTCCAGACATTCAACTTTTTTTTAGTAAAACACTTTTTTTAAATTACTAAGCTTTTATTACAGTGATGTACAATATATTAGCCAACTTTAAACTGTTAAAATTTCAAATGTAGTGCATTTACATACCACTTACCATCAACCACATTTAAAGTTCCTTTAAAGTTGTGAGACCCCGCCGGTTGGTTGCTATTCATGCCTTACCAACGTTCCCACAGCACAGACGGCCATGCTTATAAATGTTGGGCTGAATGGGAGCCTAGCTGCACTTTTACTGGTATGCAGGCCCCTTTCATAGTTCTAAGTGCGCAGCAATGCCAGCCATTCAGTTATGTTCAGAGACGAACCATGTGCTGTGGGCTCGCTGACAAGGTAAGGATGTTGGATGAGGTTTCACATAGTAAGGCATACTGATTTAGGGTGAACATATAACTGGACCTAGCGTCTTAGGGAAAGAGAAAGTCCACTTTTGATACTGTTTTTTTAAGTATACAGTGTATATTTTTTGTGTGCCAAATTTATGTCCTCAAGGCGCTAAGCTGATTTAGTATTTTTTTTCTTATGTTAGCAAATGTTCTTTTTATGGAAGCAGTTTTCACTACCTGCAACTGTACATTTTGCCACACAAAAAAATACACTTTTAAAACTGCTGTCAAAAGTGGACCTTCCCCTTTAGGATTTTTTGCTTTTTGTCACCTTTCCATTTGGTTGTGGTTCCCACTCTGTTATAAACGCAGATAAATTGCTGGGAACAGTCAATTGTTCTCACATTTTCTGCTTCCATTTGAATAACTCTGCCACAAAAAAGCAAACAAGTTATTAATAGAAATGAAATCCTTCTGATCTACTCAGATGCTGAGTCAACTCTGTAACAGTGCTGGACCACAAACTAAGAAAAAAAAAGGAAAGTTTGGTTCAAAATGAAAATAGCCAGATGAAAGAGAAGCAGTTTTATGGCGGCAGTCCAGCATAGTAGATTTGAAACGCCTGTACATCTGAGAACAATCTTTTGGTCGTTCTTGGCACACTTTAACATTCAGGCTATCTGTATGATTTAGAAAGCCTAGAACATAACGCAGACCTCTAGGCTTTTGTTTTGTTATACGATTGTTATCTATATAAGTTATAATCATCCTAGATGTTAACATGCTATATGAAGATTATCTGAAAAAACCTCAATATTTGCTTACATTTGTTTCCTAGTTAGATATTTAAGCTTGGTTCTTGCTGTATGAGTCTATCCTTGGGAGGTCTTGGCAATAAAAGAATTGTGTCATTGTTAGTCTTGTGCAACCCTAATGACATAAACAAGACCCTCTCTACATGTAACATCTGTATGACTGAGTTTTTAACCACTTCATTAATATACATATACTTCAGTGGTTTAGATTGTTTAGGAAGAAAGCAAAAAAGCAGAGCCCAAGTCCAAACATTCAACGAGACCAGTGTGAACTGAATTCTCAACTGAGAACAAATCTCTGCCGTCCTCATGGATACAATTCATGTCAGGTTGCAGGACACAGGTGTCTCAGACCAAGCTCTCCTTATTGCCTCATGCTCATGTAGCCTTCCCTCACAATATTATTTATGGAAATAAGGCAGGTTCAAAAGACTTGGGGACATGTCTGGTAGGTGAAGCAGCAGTGGGGATTGGGGGTTGTTACTAGAAACATTTCAAAAATTTGGTTTGGACGGTTCACCAAATTGTTTTCAAAAGTTTCAGTTCGTGTTGAATTGGACCACTAATTAATCAATTATTAGCGGTGCATTTTTAGTGCGTTTTTTAATGCCTGGAGCAAGCAGTAACTGACTCATGTGTACGGTCCCTTCCTGTTCCTTCTCCTGAGGTTCCTGTGAGTTCTTCACACAAAATGTAGACCAGCAGAACAGCCAATCCTGGCGCCCATCGCTGCCGCGGAACCAGACCAGGAGACCCCTCAGCCCAGTGCAGCCCTCCACTTCCACTCGAGTTCATTTTGGATGAAGAACAGTACTTCTACCCCCATTAGGATTTAGTGGGGGCCCCCTTAACTGTGGAAGGGCAATCCCCACATGTCGTTCAGGAGGTGGCCATCAGGGACCAAAGTAAGTCCTTTTTTTTCTTTCTGGACAGGGAGACCTCTTTGCCAGGATCCATCATAACCCCCCAATCTGCTTTTAATTCCCACTTGGGGGTCCCAATAGTCCCTCCTGTGGATCTGCAGTACCAACCCCAGGTTCTTCTGTCAGGTGAATGACCCAGAAGGAGAGGAGGAGGCCTTTCTGCTGAATTATCCAAGTCCTATGTAACCCACCCTTATTTCTCCTTTCCTTAGGAGACACCATCTTGACCCTTTGAAGCTTATATTGGGGCCCCAGCCCAGCCTTAAGTAAACACCCACCCTGGAGCCAACAGATGAACAGAATCTCCAGTACATGCTGTTTTCCTTCTCTCCCACTGACCCACTGCTACATTTGGAGAACCTCTGTTGGTCTCCCTGTCACCTCTTCCTCTGCATTTTTCTCCCCATTTTCACCCTCCATTTATCCCAAATAAATGGGATATTGTTACAGTATGAAAGGTGGTCTGGGACATCCTTATTGGGGGGGAGGGGACAAAACAAACAGCCAGTGGAGGAGGGTGACAACAGCAGCAGCAGTCTCTTACAGTTCCTAAGGCCTGTGACAGCCAGTGGAGTAAGGAGGTAGGGGCTTTAGCAGTCCTTCTGTGCCCCTAAGGCCTGTGACAGCCAGTGGGGGTGGGTAGCAGGAGCATCAGCAGTTTCTTTGAGTTAATGATGCCAACTCAACACTTTGGAGCTGCTAGTGGGGCCCCTGCCCAGTCATAAGTGAACACCCACCCTGGAGCCAGGAGATGAACAAAATCTCCAGTACATGCTGTTTCTCCTTCCCTCCCACCGACCCACAGCTGCTTTTGGGGAACCTTTGTTGGTCTCCCTGTCACATTTTCCTCCTTTTAATGTATATTTCTCCCTGTTTTCACCCTTATCTCAAATAAATGGGATTTTTTACAGTGTGAAAGGTGGTCTGGACAGGAACAAAAAGCAGCAGCAACATTCTCTCTGAGGCTTGTGGAAGCCAATGGAGGGGGTTGAAAGCAGCAGCAGACTCCTAAAGTCCCTGAGGCCTGTCACAGCCAGTGGAGGAGGGTGACAACAGCAGCAGCAGTCTCTTAGTGTCCCTAAGGCCAGTGGAGTAGGGAGGTAGGAGTTTTAGCAGTCCTTCTGTGCCCCAAATGCCTGTGACAGCCAGTGGAGGAAGGTGACAGCAGCAGTTTCATAAAGCCCCTAAGGTCTGTGACAGCCAGTGGAGGGGGTAGCAGGAGCATCAGTGGTCTTCCTGTGTCCCTAAGGCCTGTGACAGCCAGTTTCCGAGTGACTAAGGCAGAGTGGAGGAGAGTAACAGCAAAATCAGTCTCTCTGAATCCCCAATGCCTGGGACAGCTAATAGAGAGAGAGAGAGATAGCAGCAGTAGTCTCTGTGAGTCCCTAATGTCTATGACAGCCAGTGAAAGTGGGTAGCAGCAGGAACAGCATTTGCAACCGTCTCTCAGAGAGCCTACGATCTTTGAAAGCCAGTAGGGTGAACGATCGGATGAACGATCAAGAGGTCTGATCAACCCGTGCAATCGTCACAATGGGTTCACTATCTCCAGGAGGATAGGGGTCTCTAGACAGGGGCTGCAACACCTTACCGGAGTTTATGTACTGCTTCCCAGATTCCTGAGACTTTCAGAAATGTATCCAATCCCTAGGGTCGTCTCTGTCCTCTGTTCCCCTTTTCTTAAAGGTACTTCACTCTCTTGCACCCAGTTAAAGGGAGGCCTTTTTCCTCTGTCCTCTTATTTAAAGGAGGCTCCACCTTATTCTCTAGGATATAAGGATGCCCCCCTTCTCTCTGGTTATAAGGATGCTCCTCCTACTGTCAAACTCCACCCACTTTACACTTTCCCAGCATGACTCCTGGTCTATATTCCCGCCCCTATGACCTGAGGCCTCCCATGCCCCAGAGGGGCATCATAAACCCAGGGGCAAAGGGCGATCCCAGATCCTCGTGCATGGGTAAACCCGTCCAGCCATTGTCTCCCCTCCCGCCCTGAGGTTCCCGCGGTCCTGCACCACTGGGAATAGCCAGACCATGGAATAGTTCCCCAGGGCATCCCCACAGCACAAGAATGGGGAACCCATCTGTCACCCATGGCCAAACCTGGACCCATAGCTGCAGAGAGAAGGACCAAGAATGTACTTCCCTTGTCAGGGTAAGCTACTCTTTTGTGACCCCCCCCCCCTACTGACCTAGGGCTACAATGTAACTCTCTACTTAACTTTCTCACTTTCTACCTACAGACGCAGACCACCCCCAGCCTGGATTCAGTGAGGATGCCCAGAGATTCCTCAGGGCATCCCAAGACAATGCGGTCTCTACACCCTCCCTGGACCACAAGTGAGAGGTCCACTGCTTCCCTGTGTAAGCTCAGATTTCCCTTCCAACACCTACCTCGTAAATGCCTACTACATTAAGATGAGGATTCATGGGTAGGACATTAGGCCATCTTCCAAGTACTAAATCCCATTTACTTTCCTTTTCCAGCACCTGCATGGCTTATCCCAGTCCCAGGAGGGAAGACCCCGGGACACCCTGCTGATTCTGCACCCCTTTTTCTTGCTCAACCTACCATGTGTTCCCCCCAATAAACAACAGCAGCAGTCTCTCAGAGCCCCTAAGGCCTGGGAAAGCCAGTGGATGGGAGTAGCAAAATCAACAATCTCCCTGAGAGTGTAACACCTGTGGAAGCTCATGAAGGAGAGTAACCACTACAAGAGTCTCTCTGAGCCCTCGAGGCTTGTGACAGCCAGTGGAGGTGGGTAACAGCAGTAGCAGTCTCTTTGAGACACTAAGGCCTGTGAAAGTCAATGGAGGTGGGTAACAGATGCAGTCTCTCTGAGATCCTAAGGCCTGGGAAAGCCAGTGGGTGGGTATAGCAGCAGGTGCTGCAGCTTCTGCAGCTCCTGCAGCAGTTTCACAGGATGCACCCATCCTTGGGCATCAATGCTCTAGTCAGTAGCATCAGGTATCGAAGTGGTGAAATCTGGTGCTATCTATTCCTGATTCATCTTTATGAATGTCAGGATATCCATATTTTGGCACGAAAGCTATATTCTCTGTGTCTTCACAATAGCCCTAAATACATTATTGGATTCCACACTGATGGCTAGGAATGATTGCATAGACTTGGCTAACTCTGTCAGTTGTGACCAGATGTCCAGTTTCCCTGCCCAGAATTCCACAGGGTCCATGTTGTCATGGAAGAGGGGGGCCTCCTAATATGCCACCACGTGGTGGCCTAGCTGCTGCTGGGTGGTGGTGTTGGTAGTGTGCTGGCCACTTTGCTCAGTGAGAGGCTGCATAAAACTGGTTGTGCAGCACTGTCTATTTTCTTGTACTTGGTTTTAAATGCTTGCTTAAATGTACATTGTTAGTCCTAGCTTAAAGCTATTCTAGGTTTATCCAATAAAATGTTGCACTTTTATATTCACCTCATCAAATAATCTCTAGTAACCCAATATGTTCTTTGTTGTTTGAATATGTGCTTTACTAGGGTTCTTGATCACAGACCTGGATTATCAGGGAAATTAGGATTTATTGAATGTGACCTAATCCTTTGGTTTTATCTTGTCTTATTTGGTCTTATTGGTATTTTAAAATACTTGAACATAGGTTCACAATTTCAACTATACTGAGGATTAACTAGGAAGGAAAACCACATACAGCATAACATACAGCATTTCAGTTAATTTTGCAAGAAATAACTGTACCAACTAAATTCTGTTCAGGCGTAACAGCAATGCTAATCAAAAACGTGGATGTATTAGAGCATGTTGCCTTAGTTCCAAAAGTTCAATGCCACAGGTGGAGAACTCTCCATGTTTTTATAAATTGCCTGCTAAATGGCAGTATAGTATCTAAAAAGGCAACATAGTCATTTTATTTAATTTACTAATATTTTAATAAAAACTTTACACTTTAAAGTAAAAAATTAAATTTAGAATTATGCAAAACAGAATCATACAAGGTTAATTAAAAATATATATCTTTAATGAAATGGCATGGACAACATACAGTAGACAGTAAAATATTTGAGATGAAGTAAAGTATCTGTTTATTTAAATAGACCAAACGTAACCTGGGGAAGTCCCCATTTCATCTTATGGTGTAGGTCTGTATTCTCCCTGGTTCAGTGTGTTACACCTCTCTTTATAAGGGCAACCTATTAGTGCAGTTTTATGGAGCTAACTTATACCAGAAGAATTCCGCTAGGGGAGAATAGGTTTGTTAGGAACTTCTAAAGGTGAATATGGTGGGCTCCACAGAGCATCTGAGGGCATAACCCCAATTTTGAACATTTTATAAAATGTGACTTGCAATGAAAGAGTAGAATATGAGGATCACTCGAGATCCCAGGTCTGTAAGTCTTCTCTTGCAGGGGTTAAAAAGGTCTTTTTAACCCTCCTTCTGCAAAGCCCATGTAGCAATATATCTGTAATTACCGTATATACTCGAGTATAGGTCGACCCGAATATAAGCCGAGGCACCTAATTTTACCACAAAAAATTGGAAAAGTTATTGACTCGAGTATATGCCTAGGGTGGGAAATGCAGCAGCTACCGGTAAATTTCAGTGCGGTTTATGCTGAGTAAATAACTGGCTCCTGCCGTTTGATTGCCCGATCCGTTCTGCCGTTATACCGGTAGTTGATTGCCGCCTTCCCCTTCAGCGCGCTGGCTCCCTCTATACACCTGGAAGCGTCCGCTCGCCAGGCTGGACTGAAGCTGCGCCGGCCGCTTCTGGGTGTACGCAGGAAGCGGCCGCGCACGCGCAGTCCGGAGCCGGAAGGGGAGGACGGCGGATCACTGTACCAGAGGAGGCGGGACATCGCTCCCGCGGCTGCACGGGACATCAGCATCATGAGGCATCATGAGGGAAGGGGAGGACGGTGGATCACTGTACCAGAGGAGGATCACTGTACCAGAGGAGGCGGGACATCGCTCCCGCGGCTGCACGGGACATCAGCATCATGAGGCCATTCACGAGCATCACCCAGCGGTATGGCCCTGCCCCTTTTTCTCCTCCATTTCGGCCAAAATTTTAACTGACTCGAGTATAAGCCGAGGCGGCTTTTTTCAGCCCAAAAGTGGGCTGAAAAACTCGGCTTATACTCGAGTATATACGGTAAGTAACTAAGCAGGCTAAGGCCCCAAAGTATTTGAATATTAAAATATATATTTTTAGAAGCTGATGTGTGATTATGCCTGCAATCCAAAATTTCACTTTGTGAACCGATACTCAAACTACAATTCATATATTTTTAACAATGCATTTTATAGTAAAATATGTAGTAGCATGTTGTATACAAAAAAGGCACACTAGTATTAAAACTTAAATGTCTACAGGAAGCATAAAAACATAGTAAAATACTAAAAGATTAAAAGTAACATTTACATTTAACTACTGCCAAAGTATTTACATGATATAAACAAAGGTTAAATCATAGTGTCTATGTACTGTATTTTATCCTGTGAGTTTATATAAAGATGACGAAATAACAAACTTTCCTTTTACATGTTTAGCGAGTTTTATTAAGAAAACTGACTACATTGAACATAATACATAATAATGATCTTGTACAGTATCCAATGTGTTTGTGCTGCCATGACAGGTGGTTGGTCTGGTCTCCTCTCTTAGCCCAGCACTGTCAATGTCAATGACAGACAGATTGCAGGCCCATTTCTTTTCAGGGTTGAACAGGGTTATAACTACTTTAGGGATCTTTTGTGTTTTTTGACATTGGAGGTTTAATTTCATTTCCCAAAGGCCGTGATTAAAAAAGAACTATACAGAGAACTATGACAGAGTTGGGAATGGTGACAACGCCAAAGGGATCCAATAATCTGGTCTGGTCACCTCTTCATTGTTTTGTTTCTGGGGGCAGGTATTTTGCCCTGGGCACTGTGTAAAATGCTATAATACCAATAAAAATGAGGTCTGCTGAAGCCACTTTGGAAGGTTTCTTTCTTATTGACATTCATGATATGGGAGACAGGCAAAATCCTTTGTATGCAGCAGACTCAAATTGTCACGTGTGTGGATATCCATGTCAGGATAAAGGGATCTAGGGAACGCCTGACATTAAACTGGACCAACAGTTGAAAAATAAAACTCCCCAAAACTCACTTGCCCCACCTGCACGCATGATACTGAAGCATTGTCAGCACTTTCATTTGCTCCTCCATCCACTCAAAGCTGAGATGACACATCACAGATTTTCATCTCAGCATCTCCCCAGCATTCTCAGCCATGCTGCTGCCTGGATTCAACTGACATAACTGAAAATGCACAGTAACAGGAAGCCCAGCAGCACTTCTTGTTTGCAGTTTCACAAGTCACCATTTTGTTTTTAAAATTCGCCAGAGCAGGAGAAAAAGGTGAATTAATTCTTATGTGCAGCAGTCTGAATTGCCCAGGGAGGGATGCATATGAGTACTGTTTGTTGTGTTAGTCCAGTTTAAGTAATTTTTGACTGTTGGTCCGCTTTACAGTTTTAAGGCCCTGTTAAAACTGCTCAGGTATGTCTTAGACAGTTACGACAGTTACAGGTTGTAAATCCATACCATCATGTGGGCAGTTATTACAAATAACAGATCAGTTTCAACTTTTGTTTTAGAAAGGTCCAAAAGGTTTAGCTAAAAAATATCTACTGTATTTTGCTCCATAAGTTGCACCCCCCAAAATAGGGGTAGAAATATAGGGTCTTATGGAGCAAATGTGGGGCTGGTAAAAAAAAAGGTCCACTTACCACTTATTCCTGCGACATTGATTGTCCTCCAGCAGCCCTGTTTTGGCTGGTGGGTGGACATAGTCTGTATTTCAATGGGCACTGATCATACACAGGCCATGCCCACCCACCAGCTAGAACCATAGTTTTGCTGCACTACATGTTACAGGTCACGGGGGGGGGGGGGTATTCTGCCACACTGCCTGCTATTGGGTTCTGGGTCAGGGGTATTTTAGCAACCCATTTGGTTCAGAATATTATTTTTTCCTTTTTTCCTCCTCTAAACCCCATGTGCGTCTTATGGTCGGGAAAATATGATTCTTGAATATTTAATTAAATAAAATCAGAACGTGGAAGAAGGCATTAGGTAATGTGTGAATGTGCTGCTGACTCAGGAGAGAATTTTTTTTCAAACAGACCCCCAAATCACAACTGTTGTTGCAGCATGAGACTGCCCCCTGAGTTTAACTGTTTGTTTTGGTCTTGTCTCATACCCCATACATGCCCAACTTAAGGCAGGAAGCAGGAACTAAGATGCTGGGCCCTCATAGGTGCCCTAGCTGCGGGAAAGTGGCTGCAGGTAAGCAGGAAAGTATTGAGTTGTGGTTCTGGCCTAGGTCCATTGGGGAAGTTCACCATGTTCCCACTTATGAAGTCATTTATGGGCTGAAGAGATAATCTCATGTCTCTAGGTCAGTGTTCCCTAACTCTCTCCTGGAGCCCCACCAACAGGTCATGTTTTGCGGATCTCCACACAGGTGCCTTTAGAGCTCTGCCTGAGCACTAATTACCTGTTGGTGGCTCTCAAGAAGAGGGTTGGAGAACACTGCTTTAGGTTGACCACCATAAACCAAGACTTGGGTTTACAGACATAAAGTTAGGATGCGGACTACATAGTTCAACTTTTTTTTATTGATGTGCCCAACTCAAGGTCCAGGAGTCCAGGAGAGGGTTGTGCCCATGTGTTTTATAGTATGGCTTTAGACAATATGCTTTTTAAATTATATCTTCAAACATTTCAATTCTGTGTTGCCAAATGACTGGTGGGAGTTACCTTAATGGTAATTGGTTGTCTCCACTAAATGTAAGTCTACGGAAGACAAAAATAATTAAGCAAAAGGGTGTATCTGAAATACAATGATGTGTGTGAAGCCTACATTAAAATGTGGCTCAGACAATCTTTCCTATAAATAATGGTTAATGTATTGTATAGTTTTGCATTTGATCACTTCCAGTATTGTGTTTATTTCAAAGCACTAAAACGAATATGGCCCAACTATTACTGTTAACCGTAAAATTGAACTTGAACGATAACTCATTAAACTGTTAACTGTCACCATTTCCAGGTCAACAATGTATTCTCTTGGTCCGGTTAATGTTTTAATCATGACAAGCATCGCACTTACTCCACTTGTTTGCTGAAAAACAGGAAAGTAGATGTAGAATATTAAAATATGCTTCTCTCCGGTGATTACATATCTAGGGTCTCCATTTAATAAATTTAAATTAGGACTGTTCCATGCTTTATTTTCACTATATCCAGTGACAGTTGGGCAATCCACCGCTAGGTGGCGCCAGACTGCAGGATCAAAAGCTGTAGCTCCCCCCGGCCCCCTAAAAAAACAGGTGTCTCTCTATGATTCCCCAGTGTTCTTCCTGCAGTCTCGCTGCATAAGGATCGTATGGATACTCTCTCCTGGATACTGCAGCTGAGCGGGGCCTCCTAGCCCGTCGGCTGCTGCATCCTTATTGCCACAGTTCCCGTGGACCCACTACTGCCTCCCAGCTTCGGCTGACCGGGATGGTGAAGGTAGGGTAACCGCCGAGGTCAGGCGTTGGCAGAGCTAGGCTCTGTGCCGCAGACCCTCCCTAAAGGGTAGCCGGCCATAGGCTGATGGTGAGCCTATATGGGGGGGGGGCACTTTATGCCCACGGGCTTATGCCCTCCCTGCCCCACAAGCTTTATTGTTGTATTGTGCTGGTGTTTATTGACTGGACTTGCTGTCCCTTGCGTGCTGGTGTGTTTTTTACTGACTTTTTACCTCACATATTTACCCTCCTGTGTTTTTTACTGACTTTTTACCTCACATATTTGCCCTCCTGTGTTTTTTACTGACTTTTTACCTCACATATTTACCCCTCTATGTTTTTTACTGACTTTTTACCTCACATATTTACCCTCCTGTGTATTTTACAGATTTTTTACCTCACATTCTTACCCTCCTCGCTCCCTCGTCGCTCCGGCTCTCTCCCCTCTCCTTCATGCTGCCACGCTGTGAGGGGGGGGAGGACGTCGGCGCTGCGCGGGCAGAGTATGACTGGGGCTGTGGGCCCCGCCACCAGGTGCACGTGTGCTGCCGGCCGGCCCGGGCTGCGAGGCCCCGGGCTGGCGATTCTGCTGGGCTCCTCCGTGGGCCGCCTGATGTTGTGGGACCCTCCGCCATCTTGGGGGCGGGGCTGCACGATGGCGCTTTTAGCATCACAGCCGTGCGGCCCCGCCCCTCGAGGAACGTGTGCTGCTGGCTGATCCGCGCCGTCTTCTCCTCCTGCACGCTGCTGTCATCTCTGTTGGCCCTTTGAGCGGTGTTGTGAGTCCCTCTTGACATATTGTCTTTTATGCACTGGGAATGTGCTGTGGGATGCTTATATGTTGTTCACTTTGTGTCTTCCAAGTGGGCCCCTTAATATTAAGGGTTGTGGTTCCTCTCGGCCTCCGCCCCCCCCCCGCTCCCGTGCCTCCTCTCTCTCCGAGCCCTCTCCCTGTAAAAAGGGATCACTTAAGAGGGATAATTTCTTGCGGGCTGGCCAGGTTGGGTCGTTAGTGCCTTGTACCTGTTAACATAACTCAAATCACCATAATGGAGGCTTCTGGGGATAGTGAGCTTGGGACCCCATCTGGGCGGGTAAAGCTCTGCCCCATGTGCGGTGCTAGCCCTCTGGGCGGACTCAGCATGGTTTGTGTCGCTTGCGCCAGAAGTGTTATCTGGGAGCATGATCGGGCGGCCGTATCTGCCTCTAGCCCCTTATTGCCTGTGGCCTCTCCAGAACCCCCGTGCTTGCTCTCAGCCCCCAGCGAGGGAGAAGCCAGTAGGGGGTCCCAATCTGATTTGGTGTATCGAGTGGCCAGCCTTGAGAGACAGATCTCTCGCTCGGCTCCTAAGAAGGCCACAAGTAAGAGGCGGCATATTGAGCCGGTCTATTCTGATAATGATGGAGATGATGCTGATGATCTCTTTGGAGGTGTTGGCCTTGATAGGTTCAGGATGAGGTTCTTCCTCGGATGAGGATACATGGCTCCCTGATGATACGGAGCGGTTGCTGACTGTGATCTTTTAGACGCTGCACATTGTCCCTCCTAGAGTGGCTAAGAGGAAGCAGGGTGGATTGTTTCGGCCTGAGAGACAGAGACGAGTCTTTCCTGAGCAGGCTCTTTTTTTCTAACATGATTTTCAAGGAAGGGAAAGGCCTAACAAGTTAATGTCGGTGCCCAAGGGCCTGGACAGGCGGTATCCCTTTCCCGAGAAGCTGGTCCGGCTATGGTCCCATCCTCCCGACGTGGATGTCCCCGTGTTAGGTCTGTCCAACACTACGGTTATGCCTTCACCCGATGCTGCTTCCCTACGTGACCCAGCTGACATGCGCATGGATCAGTTGGTCTTTCATGCATTCACTTCCGCCTTGTGTGTGCCGCGGCTATTGTCTCCCCAGCCATTAGAAAGAAGATGAGACGCCTTGTGTAAATTGCCAAGTCTCGCAAGCGGGCTGGGGAGTACAAGGACCTCAAGGCTTGCATGGAGTTTATTGCCTTTGTTGTCTCTGCCATGGACAATAGTGTCCGGCTCGGTGCCAGGGTCAGGGTCTCGAACGCTTCGCCGTTCGCTCTGGTTGCGACAGTGGTTGGCTGATGCCGCGGTCAAGAAGGCACTCACTAGTATCCCTTTTCTGGGTCACAGGCGGTTTGGGGAGCGTCTGGACCTCCTGGTCAAGAACGGGAAACTCCCTCAGCGAAAGTCTGTGCGGCCCTTTTGGGGTTCATCTGCCTATTGCTCCTTCGAGGAGGAAGAGGCTCTTCATTTTCAGGTGCTCGCAGAGATTCCTGGGGACGAGGTAGGTCCCGCAGCTGACCCAATCCCTCCTGGGGGCGCCCTCACCCATCCGGGTGGGGGAATGGCTTCTGCTATTTGCTCACGTCTGGAGACAGCGTGTCTCGGATCGGTGGATTCAGGAGGTGGTTTCCTCCGGTTACAGAATAGAGCTGGCAGTCTGGCCACCCTCAAGATTTCTTCAGTCACGGATTTCCCAGAACCCATTGACGGCACAAGGCCTGCGGATGGCCGTCCAACACCTTCTGCTGTCCGGTGTGATTTGTCCTGTGCCTTGGAACGGGGTCAGGGCTTTTACTCCAATCTGTTCACGTTGCCTAAGAAGGACGGAACGCTGAGACCCATCCTGGACCCGAAGGGTCTCAACAGGTTTGTCAGAGTCAGACATTTCCGCATGGAGACCTTACAGTCCGCAGTGAGCTTGCTTCGACCTGGCAACTTCTTGACGATGGACATCAAGGATGCTTATCTGCACATCCCTATATTCCAGGGGCATCAGAAGTTCCTGAGGTTTGTGCTGGAGGATCAGCACTACCAGTTTGTGGCGTTGCCATTCGGGCTATCCTCAGCCCCTGTGTGTTCACCAAGGTGCTGGCGGGCGTCATGGCTATCCTTAGTATCCAGGGCATTCGTGTGCTGCCTTATCTGAAGGATTTACTGATTGCGGCTCAGTCTCTTCTTCAGGCCAAGAGCAACACCTGGAGGTGTTGTCCACTCTTGAGGATTTTGGTTGGGTAGTCAATTATCCCAAGTCTTCAATTACTCCCTCGATGGTGAGGTCTTTTCTTGGCATGACATTAGACACCTCTCTGGCCAGGATATTCCTACCACAGCAGAAGGTGGCGGGTCTTCAGACGCAGGTGCAGGCCTTGCTGTCTTGTCAGCAACCATCTGTCCATCTGGGAATATAACTGTGGGCCTGATGGTGTCATGCTTCGAGGCAGTGCCCTTTGCTCAGTTCCACATGAGACCTCTTCAGTTGAATCTGTTGACAGGTTGGGATCGGGGAGATTGTCACCACGGACGCCAGCGGCTGGGTAGACTTTTGGCTGACTCAGAAGATCCAGGGTCAGTGGGGGCCACAGGAGGCCCACTTGCCTATAAATATTTGAGAGCGATCCGGTTGGTGTTTCTTCACTTGACTCCCCATCTAAGGGGTCGTGCGATTCAGGTTCGCTCGGACAATCAGACGGCGGTCGCCTACATAAATCACCCGAGGCGGAACTCGGAGCACGCGAGCCCTCAAGGAGGTGACCCAGATTCTGACTTGGGCAGAGGAGAATTTTCCCTACATCTCGGCGGTTTACATTCCTGGGATAGAGACCCAGGAGGCAGACTCTCTGAGTAGGAATGCCTCACGCCTGGGGGAATGGTCTCTCGGCAACAAGATTTTTCACGCTCTGTGTCTCTGCTGGGGTCTGCCGGGCGTGGACCTATTTGCGTCCAGACACAATTACAAGCTCCCGAGATTCGTCTCCCTGTCGAGAGATCCTCTGGCCTTTGCCACAGATGCTCTGGCGATTCCTTGGACGGAGTTCAGAATCCCTCCGTTTCCACTCCTGGGCCGAGTGCTGCGCAAGATAGCCCAGGAGGGGGTACCAACCATCCTGGTGGCTCCTCGCTGGCTGAGGTGGAGTTGGTTCGCGGACATAGTTCAAATGTCAGTCGTTCGCTACGTCTTGCCCGACGATCCAGGGTTTCTTACGCAGGGGTCGCTGTGGCACCCTAATTTACAGACACTGGCTTGACACCCTGACTATTGAAACCTCAATCCTGACGGACAAGGGGCTGTCAGCCACGGTTGTTCAGACCATGATTCAGACGCGGAAGAAGTTTCTTCCATGATATACTACAGAGTTTGGCACGCCTACATTGCTTGGTGTGAATCCAAGAGCCTTCCTTGTCGCACTTTCCCTATCTCTAGGATTTTGGAGTTTTCTAAAACACGGCTTAGACTTGGGTCTCCAGCTGAGCACCCTCAAGGGCCAGGTCTCGGCCTTAGCCATATTCTTCCAGAGATCCATTGCCAGTCATAAACTGATCAAGACCTTTTCCAAGGGGTTACCCATGTATGCCCACTGCGTAAGCCTGTATTACCAGTGTGGGACTTGAATCTGGTGCTTTCCTTGGTGCCCCCCTTTGAGCCCTTGTGTGATGCTGCGCTGTCTATTTTGCCCTCGTGTCAGAGCTGGCCGCGATTTGTGTGAAGCCTCCTTACTTGGACGGCATAGGGATAAGCTGTTGTTTCGCTTAAACCTGATTTTTTGTTTAAGGTCGTGTCTCCTTTTCACCTTAATGAGGAAGTTGTCTTGCCTTTCTTGTGTCCAGCTCCGACTAACTCTAAGGAAAGGACCCTCCATTCCCTGGATGTGGTCAGAGCCATTAAGTACTTCAGGAAGTCGGATTGTCTTTTATCCTCTCCTAGGGGTCTAGGAAGGGCTTGCCTCCGGCCAAGTCCACTCTTAGTAAGTGGATCAGACAGGCGGTGGTGCAAGCATATTCTGCCAAGGGGATGGAACACCCTTTTCGTGTTACAGCTCATTCTACTAGAGCTATTGGTGCTCCCTGGGCTTTTCAGCACCAGGCCTCTGTTGAACAAGTTTGTAAGGCCGCCACTTGGTCTTCTGTTCATACCTTTACAAAGTTTTACAAGGACGATTTTAGGGCCTCAGCTGATGCTGTCTTTTGCCGAAAAGTGCTTCAGGCGGTAGTGAAATGAACTACATGCTGTTTCGCACTGGGGGTCCTGCCCTAATGGACACTGCTTTTGGATGTCCCAACTGTCATTACTTCTCGGACGACCTGGACTGGATATAGTGAAAAATACAATTCTGTGAAACTCACCTGTAGAATTGTTTTTGAATATATCCAGTCCAGGTCGTCCCACCCCTCCCTTATTCATTATATCTGGATTGCCTGTTATGGTGATTGCCTTTTTGTATTGGACCGTTGTCCTTAGTTTTGATGGAGAGAGTACATGCTGAAGCTATGTGAAATAACATGTTTTCTTGGCCTCCCGCCCTGTCTCTTTTCTTACTGCTGTTTAACCACTGGGGAATCATAGAGAGTCACCTGTTTTTATAGGGGGCTGGGGGGAGCTACAGCTTTTGATCCTGCAGTCTGGCACCACCTAGCGGTGGATTACCCAACTGTCATTACTTCTGGGACGACCTGGACTGGATATATTCAAAAACAATTCTACAGGTGAGTTTCACAGAATTGTATTTTTAAAATAAAGAATGAATGATTCATTCAAGACAGTTTCTAGGCAAAAAGCACTCATTACTAGAAGAAAACAAATCTGCCGCCTCTAAACTTATCATATGCTGCTGCTGATATAGGTACGTGCCATACTGTGCTTCAACCTTAACAGCAGGCAGTATCCACTCCCCATGTCTGAGCTCAATATGATGAGATGGCGGGCTGTCTAATAGCCTGTACCACTATATTGGCCTGACTCATCTGCAGAAAACAGAATGGCTGGGATTAAGGTAATCCCCTTAATGACCTTGGCATCCAAGGCAATTGCCCTGCTCACCTTCCCTAGAGACAGCCTGGATTCAGTAAATTGAGAATGTTAGAGCATCATTTGCATCTAAAACATTCACTTGAGCAATTTTTTGAATTTGCTTTATAAAGTAAAGCTTTAGTAACTTGTAACTTGTAACTTTCACAGTCAGTGAATCTTTTTGCCTGAAGTGAAAGTCAAACACATAAACATATATGCACATACAGGGCTGGCGTCAGCACCCGGCAAACCCGGGCAGCTGCCGAGGGCCCCACCCCCCCAGGGGGGCCCACTGACAGCTGGCACAATGCATACCCCCCAAGTTTCCCAATTTGCCCGGGACTTTCACAGGATGCCCCCCATGTCCCGCCCCTTTAAGAGATGTCCCGGCTGACCCCGCTGTGGAGTGGTCAGTGTGCCCGGGGCCAGGGTAATAACGTGCTGTGCGGCGGCATCAGAACTTCCGGCCAGCGGAGGAGGAGGTGGTTTGTGGGGGCTGAGAGAGGCCCAATCACGGCTGGGCCAATGATGGAGGAGTGGGCGGGGCACAATTGCGCTGTGCTCGGGCTTTGCTGAAGACAGGGCAGCTGGAGAGGGAGGGGGACATTAAGGCAAAAGCTCCCGCAGCGCTGTCACCGGCCGCCGGGGACTTTTGTTTAATAAGGTTTGGCTGTCCGGGAGCTGATTGACCTCTGCTGCCCCCCCCTCCCCTGACTGTCAGTTCCACATGACTGCACAGGGGAGGGGGCTTGCCAAGTGAGGCTGTTCTCGCGCCCCCCCCCCCCCCCCCCCCCCCCCGTGATCATCAGTGTCCTGGAGGTCAGACTTGCGGGACACAACAGTAAAGGAGAGAAAAGGCAAGTCCCAACCCATGATGTATTAGTTGTGGCCAGTCTGCCTCATTCACTTTTATTCTGGGTTTCCTTTCCATTCTCAGTCTTTTTCTCCCTCTCTCACTTTATCACTGTTCTTTTTCTTTCTTCCTTCCTTCCTTCCCCATCTCTCTCTGCTTTAATTTTTTGTCCTCTCTTGCTTCTTTTATTTGTCCCTTCCTTCCTTCTTTTTCTCTTCCTCTATCTTTCTCCCTCCGCACCCCTCGCTGTGTTCTTCTTTCTTTTTTTTTCTCCCTTCTTCCCTGCCTCTCTTTCTCTCTCTCCACCACACTTTATTCTATCTCGTTCTCAACTTTCCTTCTCTCTTTCTCTTTTGTTCTCTTTCCTTCATCCTTTCCCTCACTCCTTCCTTTCATCCTTCCCTCTCTCCCCTCCTTTCTGCATTTCCTCTCTCCTTTTTCTTCTCCCACTCCTTCCTTCTGTCCTCTCTTTTTCACACCTTTTCTTTCTTCCTTACATTTTTCCCTTTCAACCTTTCACTCCTTCTCCCTCACTCCCCTACTGCCTTCTTCCTTCCTTTCGTTCTTTCACTCCCTCCGTCCTCTTTCTTATTCCCTGTCCTTGCTCATCTCTCGCTTCCTTTCTTCAGTTCTCACTTCCTTCTCTCCCTCTTTCCCTTCCCTCCCTGTTTCTTTTCTTAATCCAATCCTCCTCTCCTCTTTCCATCCTGTCTTCTTCCCGTCTCTTTACTCTCTCACTTTATTTATTTCTTTCTCACTCCCCCTCCCCTCTTTCTTTCCCTTTTTCCTCCCTTATTTTTCACTCACTATTGCTATACATTGTTTCTCTCTTTTTTCATTACCTCTCCCACTTCTGTTTTCCCTCTCTTCCTTGCTTCACTCACTTCCTTCTTTTTATTTTCCCCTCTCTCTATTTCTTACCTTCTTTTTTTCTCCTTTTCTTTCTTTACTCTTCTTCCCAACCTCCTAACTTTCTTCTTTTTTTTCTCTTACTTTCTTTTTCCCTCTCTCTCTTTGTTCCTCCATTTTCTCCTTTCTCTTGTCTTTCTCCCTCTTCTCACACTATCACACTATTGTATGCATGTGTCCGCGTGGGTGTGCCAGTTTTATTATTATCATTATGTAATTCTTAGATGGTGTTTCCCTTTATAGGCATGACTAGGGGGCGTGGCTAGGGGCGTGGCTTAATGGTAACAAAATGCCACATTTGCCCCTCTTTCTTGCTTTCAAAAGTTGGGAGGTATGCACAATGTAGTTGAGGAACTGCACACACTTCCTTTCTCTGTTTCTCTGCTCTATCTATCCTTGTCTCCCCAGCTCTGACCCATTGGTTGTATGTCACCTCTGCCTCATCCATCCCTATCCCCTGTGCCCTGACCTATCTATCCGTGTTCTCTTAGCTCTGCCCCATCCATCCCTGTCCCCTAAGCTCAGCCCCATTCATCCCTGTCCCCTCAGCTCTGCCCCATCCATCTCTGTCCCCTCAGCTCTGCCCCACCCATCCCTGTCCCCTCAGCTCTGCCCCACCCATCCCTGTCCCCTCAGCTCTGCCCCATTCATCCCTGTCCCCTAAGCTCAGCCCCATTCATCCCTGTCCCCTCAGCTCTGCCCCACCCATCCCTGTCCCCTAAGCTCAGCCCCACCCATCCCTGTCCCCTAAGCTCAGCCCCACCCATCCCTGTCCCCTCAGCTCTGCCCCATTCATCCCTGTCCCCTCAGCTCTGCCCCATTCATCCCTGTCCCCTCAGCTCAGCCCCATTCATCCCTGTCCCCTCAGCTCTGCCCCATTCATCCCTGTCCCCTCAGCTCTATCCCATCCATCCCTGTCCCCTCAGCTCAGCCCCATTCATCCATGTACCCTCAGCTCTGCCCCACCCATCCCTGTCCCCTAAGCTCAGCCCCACCCATCCCTGTCCCCTAAGCTCAGCCCCACCCATCCCTGTCCCCTCAGCTCTGCCCCATTCATCCCTGTCCCCTCAGCTCTGCCCCATTCATCCCTGTCCCCTCAGCTCAGCCCCATTCATCCCTGTCCCCTCAGCTCTGCCCCATTCATCCCTGTCCCCTCAGCTCAGCTCCATTAATCCCTGTCCCCTCAATTCTGTTCTATCCACCCCTCTACCCTCAGTTCTGCCCCATCCCTGTCCTCCCAGCTTTGCCCATCTAGCCCTCTTCCTTCCAGCTCTGCCAGTCTATCCATCTTTTTTTCCAGCTCTGCCCATCTCCCCCCCCCCCAGCTCTGCCCAGCCATTTCCATCCCTTTAATTTTTCCCATTAATCCCTCTTCCTCCCAGCTATCTCTCCATCCATCCATTCCTGCCCTCCCTGTTTTGTCGATTCCTCTTCCTCAATACTCTGCCTATTCATATGGGACCAAACTAAAAACAGCGCGAATGTGGTGTTGGAGGATAAGCAGTCCTTCTTAATTTTAGTCATGGAATTTATAGACCCCTGACCTGCGACTCTCTGCCGCAAAAGGGCCATCCATGCCATGCCGCCCGGGGGCCCACATAAACCTGGAGCCGGTCCTGTGCACATATATACATTGAATCTCTCTTTATTTTATCTTGTGCCTTATTTTGAAACAAAGCATTAAATTGTCCCAATTTGCATTAGATCATTTAAACCAGAACATCACCCATTTCTTGAACCATGGCTGCCAATCACAGTGCCGGATTTCTCTGTGGGAACAAGGAGAAAGGTAAGATTTCTCCCGATTATTGGCATTAATGAGCAGGGGGGCATTGGCAATCAGGATGCTCCACTGTGCTGAGAACAACACCCATTTTTCCAAAAACGAGTGTAGTTCCGGTTTTACTGATTCAAGGTCTATGTATGCATACATTATCTACGTGTTTCACCCACAGTTTCTTAGAAGACATGTGAGCAATCTTGTTATGTGGAAGATTTTTTTATGGTCTGGTAGGACCATAACTGAGCTTTTTGGAATGACAATGAACACATAATCCCCAACATGAAACATAATGGAAAGAACCCTCTTGTTGTGAGTCTATGCAGTAGGCCCTAAAAGGCTTTTGAGTGTTAAGGGTTGAAATACTGCAGGATAATACAGGGAAATTCTTGTGGGAAGCCTTATGCAGTCTACAAAAAACACAGCAATTTGATGGGTTTGGTGTTCCAGAAAGACTTGAATTTAAAAGCTATGACTAAAAACAACAATTGAGTGACAAAGTCAGACTCCAAATCTCAAATCTATGAGATGAGATTTCAGTTCCAAGCCCACCTTCAGAACCAGCACTATTCTTTTCCAGCCCAGCCCTCTGAATACATCCAAGACCCTTTCTTTGTTGACAGCCATTAGTCACATTTGGAGTGCCCCACCATATTGCTGACCAGTAACCACGTCTGACCAGGCTGCAGCTACTTACCCCAGCCTGTCCATATTATGAACTGCTAGTCATTATCTGATTTAATCTAGTAATCTAGGTTACCCCCACAGCGTACCTGCCCAGTACTTGTCTGCCACCATTTTACCGATCAAGGAAAGGAATCAGTGGTACTAGTGCATCAAACACAGTGGGATTGATTCTGAGCCTGGTGAGAAGAAAACTCTTTTTTCTTACTAGAGAAAACTGCCATTCACCTTCATTGCTTACCGGGTGCATATTTTCACCCGGCTCTGAATCAGCCGCAAGGTAGTCAATGAAAGTGAATAGCAAATTTCTCTCCTAAAAAAGTGAGTTTTCTCATCAGGCACAAAATCGACCCCATTACCGTGTATGGCTGTTTACATACTGTACACTGTACGGTTTAGAGACTCTGTAGTGTTACAGTATTTCTGTTTATATAGTGTGTGTGTATGCAACTCACCCGTAAGAAGAAATCTCCATTTTCATTTCCAGATTTAATCCTAAATGTATTAACTGTATTTGCATAAATCACTGTAGCTTGAATTTGAAAGATATCAGAGGGCACGGCTCGATTTGAACGTATACTCATGTATTTGTACACAATACTGTATGGCTGGTCCTGGCAAAGAGGGTTTGTTACAGGACATATACAACGGCTGCAAAAGAGTGAAATGTTAACCATCTTTATGTAAAATGTAAAAATATGAAAAGAAAAATAGCTGCAAGAAAAAAACATTTGTTACTCATAATTATTTGCAGAATTCTGATATGTTTTTCATTAATATTATAAAGAAAAAAAGAGCATATCTTAATATTATTAGGTAAAACATGAACCCGTATGTAAATTAACTGATTCATTGTTACATTATCATTGCACTTGCTGTGTGAAAATGTAATTCGGATTGGTCTAAATTATCTCCAGTTTGTATATACTGTAGTTACAGTGGACCTCCAGTCAAAAATTAAGTTTAGTAAATTTCCCCCCCCCTCGCAATCAGTAAGCTATTTGAGAGGGCTTATCTCCATGCAGATGTTGTGGAACAGCAGGCAGATTCTATGCTAATGAACAGCTATCAGCCCTGCTTCTAAATAAAAAAAGTCTTACAGTCAAAATTACCCTAAATATCTTTGAAATAATGCTTTATTTCGAACTAGAAGCAAAAAGCCATCGGCTGTAATTACTCAGCACTGCTCAGAAAGCTATTAAAACATTGTAACAGCAAATCAATGCCTTGAGGCATTGACTTACATTGATACACAGTTACATTTACCACCTACAGCAGCTTTTCATTCGGTGTGTTAGTGTGTGTAACATGACAGATATGCTGATGCTGAACCCTGTATTGAGATAAATCTCTCTCTCTTTTGATGTGGGCTGCTTATAGCAAAATTCCAAACTCCAGATAGCTTGCCCTGTGTTAAGATATAACATCACACAGGTACACTGCAGCCTTGCTGCATCAATGCTACATCAATCCTGCCAGCTAGAGAAGTTCTGTGTCTGACTGTTTGGGTTAATCCTAAGGAAGCTCCCAGCTCAACAGCAATGTGTCTGTGTGCTAGCAAAGGCTCTCCACAGCCCCCCATTCATGCATATATGTAAGCAGGGCTCTCGGGTTTAATCCAAGATGGCCACTCCCATGTAATTCCAAGAGCGCAGCTATTCCACAACATCTACATAGGTTTAATCTCTGTCAAACTGCATACTCCATCAATCATCAAATGGGGGCTTTAGGGAAGCAAATTACTAAAATGTAATTTCTTGACTGGGTGTCCGCTTTAAAGGGCACCATAAAGCGAAACTTAAGTCAGAAGTCAACTCTTCTTGGCCTCTCTTATCCAATCTTCCGGCCTATCACAATTTGGGCATAAAAACAAAATCCTTGATCAGACGGTAAGCCTGCTCCCACAGTGGAAGCAGGTCTGTCTGAGCTGCTGATGCTGAACTTCTCGTTACCTATTCACAGCAGTAGCATAACACCTCTAGGTCTTGGTGACAGGCAGGGTGGAATGTCTATCTATCTGATACCCTTTTTGCCTAAGAAATGCTACAACACAAACCATAATGAGCAGCTATGCATCCCATGTGTCAATAAAGATGACACATCACAGCAGCCTGGGACACTGTCAACCCTATACATGTGCAGCATGCATAGGAAGATAAAACCAACATTAGGAAACAGTGAGAAGGGGGGAGGGCAGGAAAACAAATACCAGCCCAGCCACAGTACATGCTGGTGTGGGAAAAATCTGGGCTGTTTATCAGCCTCAATCCTCCCCTGATGATAGGTGTACATTAATTGAGAGTTTGAGCGGCTGATCTTGGTGGGGGGTGGTGGGTGGATTGTAAATGGCTCAAATATTTAAAAAATACAACATATTTGGCAAGGTTAAAGTGGACCAAAACCCAGGATAGTCAAAAGTTTGACTATCCTGGGTTTTGGTCTTTTCCCTGGGGGCAACCCGATCGGCGGTGCCCCGCAGTGTGAAACCCCCCAGAATGCCCGAACTGACTCACCTGTTTATGGTCCCATGGCGCTTCAAAGAGCAGCGGCTCTGATGGCTACATCCTCCACCTCCCTCTAACAGGGAGTGTGCCCACGCCGCCCATTCACAAAAGGCTGGCGCAGGCATGCAGACCCGGGAAGAGGTGAGTTGGCGGGCGCGATCTGGGGGGTTTCACGCGGCGGGGCACCCCCGGCTTTGGTGCCCCTGGGGAAAGGACCAAAACCCAGGATAGTCAAAATCCTGGGTTTTGGTCCACTTTAAGAGTGAAGCAAAGTGAAGCAGCAAACTGGAGAGAGCCTAAAAAGTAAAAGTGGTCAAGGGCCTAAAAACCTAAAATGTAAAGATAAGGCCAATAAGCCAAAAAGGTTAGGAAGGGGTGCTTGAATTATAAGAAAGTGGCATGGAGGCAAGAAGAAGTAGGGGATAGTAATCACTACAATTACCTACTGTGGGACACCCGCCTTCAGGTGAGTCCACATTCCCCAATCTCCGCTGCTGCTTCTGCCTATAGACAAGCCCCCATTTGCCAGGAAGCTGGATATGCCTCACCAGACCCCAGGACTTAGATAGCACAAAGGATCCTGGCTTATAGGGTAAAGGCAGATGAACCAGGGATGAGGCTGGGTGGTCGGGCTGGCTGATGTCATAAACAGGAATGATACTCCTTCCGATTTGGGGGTCCAAGGAGATACAGAGGAGAATGGTCAAGGGTCAAGCCAGGGGTCAAGCTGGGTTATCAGGGTTCATGGTACAGTTGGATGAACATGCTTCAGGTCAGGCAGGCGTCAGTCCAGGCAGTGATCAGAGGTGGGTCAGACAGAGTCGACAACAGGTAATCAGAATTCAACTAACAGTGGCACTATAATACCCAGCAAAAAGCTATAATAGGCAATGCATGCTGGGAGAGGCCTGGTTTTATGTGGCAATTGGCCAATCCGGACAGAGTCAGCCCACTACCTTAACCACAGCGATATCTGTGGGGACGCTGACCTGCAATAACTAGCAAAACATAGCCATAAAAGGAGACAGCACGCCTAAAGGTATGCCAGGGATGTGCAGCCATACTAACAGCCAGAGCACACAGAGAAGGTGATTAGCCTAACACCTATATTTCATATAAACATTGTGTGTACAAGAACCTTTTGACTACAGGCAGTCATTTTCTTTACAGTTTACTTACTTATCTGAAGTGCGTGCATATGGTTCCTGGCAGGGATTTGCTGGGTAACATCTAAAACCACCATAGTAATTCCAACATGTTGTTTCCTCACTGCAGTCATGTGTGTTCCTTTCACATTCATTTATGTCTGGAAATATTGTATTATCATTAACATTTCTGCAAATACACACACACACATATATATATAACCTTGTAAGATTACCTTAAAGTGATACTTCAGGCAAGGGTGATTGTTACATGTTTGTGTCAGGCTACATTTGGCACTGTCCTAAACTGTTTTCTGTTTTTAAATTGAAGCAGAAATGGCCGAGATATGGAATGGGGTTTACAGGTTCAGCCAATGACCTTCTCTTTTTCATCTTGTCCCCCAATTATCTCAGCAGAGCGAGACACTTACCCAATTAGCCTAGAGGATTGCTCTCACTTACCCCTCATTTCCAGAATCAACAAAGCCAAAGGTCATGTGCTGTCTGACCTAGAATCATGTGTATAGGCCCCTTGCACCTTCTCCCTGTGTATGTGAGGAGACCAAGAGGCTCCAGACAGGCATCTTTAGCTAAGTGCTTGGCTTAGCCTTCTCACTGAGGGATATGATTTGCTTGAGAGGCACACAAATAAAATATTCCCCTGGTTGAAAACATTATCTTTTATAACCTCGACCAGAAAGGCTTTTATACCCCCTTGCTATTGAAAAATAGATCACCCAGCCAGGAAATAATTTTCCAAATATAAGAAAGGTAGAACTAAGCATGGCTTTCAAAATGCACCTTCTTTGATGAAACAAAGAATGGTAGACCTATCTTTTTTTCTAGCTGGAAAATATTCTGCAGCTCCCCAAACACTGCCATGGAGGTAGAACCAAGACACTCTGGTAGAGGATTGGTAGAGGATTGGTGAGGCCAAGCCCTCCTACATCTCCTCACTGCAGATGTCAAATCCTTCACCCTCCCTCTGAGTCAGCCTTAAATGGAGGTCTGAATGATGATACAGGGTGAACAATTTCAGTGGGAACTGGGTTTGGGTTCGGCTCAGGTTTGGGCACCGGAAACAAACTTTTGTTCAAAGTTAGGCTGCACTCTGGGGGTTCGCCCAACACTACTACTAAGCTCAAAAGGAAAGTAAACTTTGTGTATTACACATTCAATTATTCCCTTTATTCCCTTTAAATTTTACTGTTGCTATTTGACTATTTCACAATTTATAGGTTGATTTGTAACACCTTATTTTTATCCAGTTGCCACTTTTTTCTTTTTTTTACCTTTTGATATTTTCCTTAAAAATAATCTCTAAAGTGCTTTTTTTAGATGAAAGGACAATACTGTGTCTTGAAGCTTGCCTGGTATAACCTAATGCTTTGCATCAATTCTTCCTGTATTGTAGTAGTGATGAAGACTCCTTGATCATATTGTATTTCTTATCAATATCGCTGGGTAAACTATTACCACACCTGGTGGTGTCAATGATCGGGGCAACATATAACATTGACAATCATATTTATGGCAGGCGTGTGGTTAGATTGACCAGTTTTGAGCGGACAGATAATCAAATCTGACCAATGATCATAACTAAAATCATCTGTGTGTGGCTTTTACACTCACCTCCTCCTTGTAAGTAAGTGTCGATAATAGTCTTTGAGTCAACATTGTATGCCTTTAAATAAGGCTACAGTACTTTATTGACACTTTTCTAGAAAATGTTAGTTGGCTTTTACAATTTCCTTTTTAACTTTATGACTTTGAGCAAGGATGCCTGATAGGAGTTCCATATAACTTCTAACTATGGTGGCTGCAATCTTGTTCTGTGTTAGTAACTTAAAGTAATGAATCAGGAATAGTATGTCAATCAATTACTTTGTTTGGTGCAACCAATTACCATTGAGTTCTCAAACAAAACTTGGAATGTGTAAGTATTCTGTTGTTTTCACATAGTTTTCACATAGTTTTCACATAGTTTATTATGTCTTACTGTTCAGTAAATTGACGTTTCTGTGCAATACATGCTATAGTTTGGAACCTAAGTATTTTAACGATTATTCAAACCTTGACAGGATCGAGTTCCAACAAGTTGATATCCGTCTGGGCATACACAGGAGAATCTTCCTGGTTCATTTACACATTGATACTGGCACAGATAACCGGATGTTCTGCACTCATCAATATCTGTTAAACAAGACAATTACAATGACAATAAAACTTCTGTCTGTGTATCCTCAGGCAATCTGTAAATTACACAATGATGTAAGAAGAAATTAGGCTTTGTCACAAAATCATTTGTTCATATTGTGGTGTAACTAGAGTCTCATGGGCCCCAGTGCAAACTTTGGACTTCCCCTCCACAGTAATCAGGTGCAAATGTTTGTCATGCAATATGAAAGTCTCATGGAAACTGTCACCATTCATCAAGCCCATCATTGGCCACATTGACAGACAGAAGCCCTGCTTGGGAGTAGCATTCAAGCAGGGACCTATTTATACCCACTCCAGGCACTGGATAAGTGACAATATAAACCACACATGCTGCTTTACTGTGTCATAACAGACCACAATGGGCCACTGAGACTTTGTTGCTCAATGGTCCACATAAAACTACAGCTTGCCCTACCTACCCCAGTGAGCAGTGGGAATTTTTTAAGGCACTGGCCAAGCTCACTCAACATGGTAAGAAAGATACATTTTTAGACATTCCAATTGATAGCCTTTAATAATCTACAGACATATGCAGACTGGGCATAGGGGGAACAGGGAGAACTTCTGGTAGTGTGTGCTGGTTTTGGGAAGACCCAGAGCCTGTGTTGGAATTCACTCATTTTTCTTTCAACACTATCCTCCACTTCCAGGTTCCAAGTCCCCCCTAAACCCCCATCCCATACCTGACCTGACCTGAGCAACTCAGCAGCTCGTGGACTGATCATGGGCTGGTTGGGGGCCAGTAAAATTCTGTCTTCAATCTGAATGTGTCTACAGATATACAGCACGTCCTGTTCCAGAATATTTCTTACACATGGGTAATACATCTACAAGATGGCGCTGGACTGCGGAAAACAGCTTGTGGCTCCTCCCGGCCCTATATAAGTCAGGGACCTCCCACAAATTCCCCAGTTTTCATCTGCAGTCTGGACTGCGAAGATAGAAGATGGCTCTCTAGATACGCAGGCGAGCGGGGCTTACCAGCCTGCGGCCCTGCAGGACTATTCCCACCCATTCTGGACCCACTGCCTCCCAGCCTCGGCTGACTGGTTTGGGTGAAGGTAGGACTGCACCGGGGACAGGTGCTTGAGGAGCGCTGCTCTGACCGCAGTCCCTGCTTTGACATGGGTAGGCGGTATAGGCCTGTGGTGAGCCTTGTGGGATGCCCCCTCCCGCTCCCGGGGTTTCCCCTTAATCCCTATCCCCCTTAGGTGTCTGCCCCCCCCCTGTGGCTGCTGCTCCCTTGCCTCGCTCTCCCTGGGGAGATCTCGGGGGAGTGTGTGTGTAGTATGTCAAGCAGCCTGAATTGCTTACTTTGCTTGTGCCTGCTTAATGTGTTTTACTGTTAGCTGCCGCCGTGCGCTTGTACAGCGCTCCGCGGACGGCGGCGACATTACCTCAGGCGCTGTTGCACCGTTGAATAGCGGGAGCATGTGGGCGCGATTCGCCCTTTTGGGGGGGGGTTGGGCTCCGCGGATGACGTTTTCCGCATCACTTCTGCGGCCTGCCCCTCGAGGTATATGCGTACGCCATTTTTACCTGCTCCGTGCTGCGTGCTGTTTCCTACCACGGTCCATGAGTGCCCCTGCGGGGTGGCTTTATATATATATATTTTATTGTTATATTCTTATGGGGATGTCTTCTTATGTCTTTCAGACGGGTAGACTTCATTGTGGTTTCTCCCGGTCCTCTCCCTTTAGTTAAGGCTATTACTATTATATCTCCCACCTCCCTAGCGGGCTGCTTTTATTAGCGTTTACCCTATATTGGTCTGTTGTGCCACTCTAATCACCATATGGAGGCTTCTGGGGATAATGTGCTTGGGGTTCCTTTGGGACAAGCCCGGCTATGTGTTGTGTGTGAGGTATCCCCTATAAGTGATGATGTCAGGGTGTGTGTACCCTGCACCCAGCAGGTGCTTGCGATGCAGTCTGGGTTGCCTGTTACTGGGCCTGGTGCTGCACCCCCTCTGGCTTCACCTACCCCCCACGCTTACATCTGACCCCCACCGAGGGGCATGCTAGCGGGGAGTCTCAACCTGATTTAGCTGCACGGGTGGCCAGCATTGAAAAACATCTTGCTGGGTCTGCCCCGCGTAAGGCTTCTGCTAAGAAGCAGCATTTATCACCTGCGGTTTCCCTCTTCTCTGTAGATGATGAGGACCCTTACTCACTCTCAGGTCCCTACCCCCTTGAGGAGGGGGAATTATTTTCTGATTCTGAATCCTCTGAGGAACAACCTAAGATTTACGGTGGTTCTGGGACTCCCTTTGGGGAAGACCCGTGCTTCCCTGATGACACTGACAGATTGCTGCGTCACATTTTTAAAGGGCTTTGTTTTTCCCCTCCTGCAGTGGCTCCGCAGCAGCAGGGCGAGCTTTTTCATACGGTTAAGCCACGCTGGGAGTTCCCTGAGCAGTCTCACTTTAATAATCTAGTGTTCAAGGAATAGGAATGGCCTAGCAAGCTGCCAGGGGTGCCTAAGAGTTAGGACAAGAGGTATCCCTTTCCTGCTGATGTTGTTAAGTGTTGGTCATGTCCTCCCAAGGTGGATGCGCCCGTTCTCGGGTTCAATACATCTGTCATGCACTCTCCTGATACTACTACCCTGCGGGATGGGGAGGACCGGCGCTTGGACCAACTGGCCTGTCACGCCTTTGCCTGTGTGGGAACAGCGTTGCGCCCGGTTTGTGCATCTGCTATCACGGCTATTGCCATTAAAGGGGTGCTTAAGTGTCTTTTGGACGGGGCATCTGAGGATGCGGGTAGAGAAGAGTATAGATCTCTACTGCTTTGTGAGGAATTTATTGCATATATTATTTCTGCTATGGATGATGCCATTAGAATGTGTGTTAGAACTTCTGCCCTGTTGGTGGCTATATGCCGCTCTGTCTGGCTACATCAGTGGGTAGCTGATAATGCTGCTAAGAAGGCTCTCACTGGTTTCCCTTTCAAGGGCCTGCGCCTTTTTGGTGAACGCTTGGATTTGTTTGCCAGGGGGGGTAGGTTACCTCAACATAGGAGGCCGTCCCGGTCCTTTCGGGGGATGGGTGCCTTTCTCCCATCCTTTCGTGGTTCCAGAACTGGCCGAGGAGTCTCCTTTACTGGGGCCCGCGGAGATCACTGGGGAAGGGGCAGAGGACGTGGCCGTCCTGGCCTCTCCTGGGGTCCTAAGCCAAAATCCTCACCCAAGCCCCCTCAGGCATGAAGGGGCGCCCTCACCCATCCGGGTGGGGGGACGGCTCCGGCTCTTTGCTCACGTCTGGAGGCTTCACGTCTCAGACCGGTGGATTCAGGAGGTAGTGTCCTCCGGATAGAGTTTGCAGCCTGGCCCCCCCAAGATTCATCAAATCCCGGATGGCTCAAAACCCCCTGTCAGCTCAGGGTCTGTGCCTTGCTGTCCAAAACCTTCTGGAGTCGGGGGTCATCTGCCAGGTTCCTTTGAGGGAAAGGGACAGAGGCTACTATTCCAATATTTTCACTGTTCCCAAAAAACGCGGGTCCATCAGACCTATCCTGGATTTAAAGTGCCTCAACAAATTTGTCAGATTCAAACACTTTCGCATGGAGACTCTGCGCTCAGCTGTCAAATCGCTACGCCCGGGCGACTTCATGACCTCTACAGACATCAAGGACGCTTACCTTCATGTACCAATCTTTCCAGGTCATCAGAGATTTCTCAGGTTCGCTCTGGAGGATCAGCACTATCAATTTGTGGCATTGCCTTTCGGTATCACCTCGGCTCCCAGGGTATTCACCAAGGTGCTGGCGGGCGTACTGGCTCTGCTGAGATCTCAGGGCATTCGCATCCTTCCTTACTTGGACGACATTCTCATCACGTCTCAGTCCCTCCAGCAGGCCGAGCTGGATACCCAGCTGGTGGTGTCCACACTGGAGTCCTTCGGCTGGGTGATCAACCACCCCAAGTTTTTCCTGTCACCGTCAATAGTGAGGTCCTTTCTGGACATGACTCTGGATACATCTCAGTTCAAGATTTTTCTCCCTCAGCAGAAGGTGGAGAGTCTTCAGGCCCAAGCCAGGCTCCTTATGTCTTGCCCTCATGTCTTGCTTCGAGGCGGTTCCATACACTCAGTTTCACATGAGACCTCTTCAACTTCACCTCTTGTCAGTATAGGATCGGGACCCTCGGTCCCTGGATCAGGTGTTGGTTCTGTCCCCTCTGGCCAGATGGTCTCTCTCGACTCAAGAAACCTGTTGGTGGGCAGATCCTTTCTGGCCCCTTGCTGGGAGACAGTCACCACAGATGCCAGTCTGACAAGTTGGGGGCTTCTGGAAATCCCTGAAATTTCAGGGTCAGTGGGGCCCTCAGGAGGCTCACACCCCGAATTGAGGGCGATAAGGTTGGTTCTCGCCCAATTGACTCCACACCTTCGGGGTCGGTCGGTTCAGGTCCGCTCGGACAACCAGACGGCGTTTGCCTACATCAATCATCAGGGAGGGACCCGGAGCAAGAGGGCCCTCAAGGAAGTGTCCCTGATACTGTCTTGGGCGGAGGAGAATGTTCCCTGAATCTCAGCTGTGTACATCCCGGGGGTGGAGAATCTGGAGGCAGACTCCCTCAGCAGGGGGACTTCTCGTCTGGGAGAATGGTCCCTCAGCAGCAGGGTGTTTCGCTCCCTGTGCCACCGCTGGGGTCAGCCAGATGTGGATCTCTTTGTGTCCCGTCACAATCACAAGCTTCCAGTCTTTGTCTCTCTGTCCCAGGACCCTCTGGCCTTGGCCATGGATACACTAGCAATGTCTAGGAAGAGCTTTCAGCTTCTCTATGTGTTTCCTCCTTTTCCTCTGCTGGGCAGGGTGCTGCGCAAGATTGCTCAGGAAGGGGTGCCAACCATTCTGGTGGCCCCCTGTTGGCCAAGAAGGGTGTGGTTCGCAGACGTCGTGCAGTTGGCAGTAGATCAGTATGCTCTGCCCAAGGATCCAGACCTGCTCACTCAGGGGCAGCTACGCTATCCCAATTTACAAACGCTGGCTTTATCGGCCTGGATGCTGAAACCTCCATCTTGATGGAAAAGGGGCTGCCTGCCTCTGTTGTTAATACCATGATTTGGGCTAGGAAGAAGTCCTCGTCATCCATCTACTATAGGCTATGGCATGCTTACATTGACTGGTGTGAGTCTAAGTCACTTCCCTGTTGGGTGTTTTCTATCCCTAGGATTCTGGAATTCCTGCAACATTTGGTTTGGATTTGGGTCTTCAACTTAGTACCCTCAAAGGTCATGTTTCTGCTTTGGCCATTTTCTTCCAAAGATCCTTTGCTCACCATCGTCTGGTCAAGACCTTTTTCCAGGGGGTTACTCACGTGCGTCCTCCACCTAAGCCTATGTTACCAGTCTGGGATTTGAACTTGGTCTTATCTGCCTTGCAGGGGTCTCCCTTTGAGCCTTTGCGTGAAGCCCCTTATTTTGAGAGACACCAGGACAAGGTGTCGTTTCGTTTTAAGCCAGATTTTCTGCCTAAGATTGTGTCTGCTTTTCATCTCAATCAGGACATTGTTTTGCCTTCTCTATGCCCTAATCCTAGTAACCCTAAGGAGCGGGTTTTACACTCTCTGGATGTGGTCAGGACTCTGAAGTTCTATTTGGTGGCTACTGAATCCTTCAGGAAGACTGAGGCTATTTTTGTGCTCCCGTCTGGACCTAAGAAGGGTCTGGCTCCAGCTAAGTCCACTATCAGCAAGTGGATCCGTCAGGCTGTGGTACAGGCCTATCCTAAGGGGAAGGCGCCTCCCTTTCGCCTTACTGCTCACTCTACTCATGCTATTGGTGCCTCTTGGGCTTTTCAGCACCAAGCTTCTGTTGAACAAGTTTGCAAGGCAGCTACTTGGTCTTCTGTTCATACTTTTTCTAAGTTTTACAAGGTTGATGTTAGGGCCTCAGCTGATGCTGCTTTTGGTCGCAAAGTTCTGCAGGCGGCAGTGGTTTAAACTGCCCGCTGTTACTTTTTGGGGATCCCACCCTACCTTATGGACACTGCTATTGGATGTCTCATGTGTAAGGAAAATTCTGGAACAGGAAGTGCTATATACTTAGAATAATACAATTGTGTGATTACTCACCTGTAGAATTGGTATTTTATGTATACAGCACGTCCTGTTCCATCCCACCCTTGTTATCATTATTCTTGGTTACCTCTGTATGGTGATTGTTCATATGTTCATTTTTGAATTCCTCTTATTATTGTTCTCCCGGCTTCTTGTTAACTGCTTGTCAATACTGGGGAATTTGTGGGAGATCCCTGACTTATATAGGGCCGGGAGGAGCCACAAGCTGTTTTCTGCAGTCCAGCACCATCTTGTGGATGTATTACCCATGTGTAAGGAATATTCTGGAACAGGACGTGCTGTATACATATAATACCAATTCTACAGGTGAGTAATCACAGAATTGTATTTTTATCCATCTACTGTTATTGGTTCCTGCTGATAACAGAACACAAATGCATTTCCAAGCTCCTGCAGGCCCCCATCATAGACAGTAACCAATAGAACCCTCCAACATATTCTTTGCTGTGGAATATTAGAAGATCAGTTGTTGTTCTGATTGCTTGAGTGATCACAATTCAGGTTGGTGCCCGACTAAAAAAGAGCATTTGTTCGTACAACATGTTCCCTTTGCAGGTTTAGTTAGTCAACAAGTCAGGACAAACTTTGAAACTGAATCAACAAGTGTTGTATAATATATGACCACACTGACTGGTAATCTCTATGACAGCAGTACTCAACCGGTGGACTGGGGTCTGAATGTGGACTTTGATGCCAGATTTCTGGACTCGTGTCCTGACAGTCCTGCACTCAACTGCTTCTGTGTTCCCATGCTCGGCACTGCCCCCTTGATCGGCGATATAGTGCTAAGTCTCCCTGGCAGTGTCATGACTCTGCTCCCTGGCACCTAGCATTGCAATGTGAAGTGCTACACAGGCGGAAAATGGTAAATGGAAAAAGGTACACAACAAACTTTGTCCCATCCATCCCTGTTCCCTCAGTCCTTCCCCTTTCAGCCCACTCTCTTTGCTCTATTCATTCCTGTCCTCCCAGGTTTGCCCATCTAATACATGTCCCCTCAGCTCTGCCCCATCCAGCCCAGTCTCTCTGCCCGATCTATTCCTGTCTGCCCAGTTTGGCCCATCCAATCCCTTCTCCTAGCTCGCTCTCCATCCCTCCCTGCCCTTCCTATTCTATCTAACCATCCCTCTTCCTTACAGCTGCTCTCCTATTCATCCCTCTCCCCCAAGCTCAGTCTATCCATTCTTATTGCCAGACCTAATTGCGGGTAATATTTTGGGCCATAGTCAATCCCTGTAGTGTGCCGCGGGCCAGAGATGTAGGTTCTGTGGGACCAAAAAAAAAAAATCCCAGTGCTAGAAATAGTGGGGGTGGGGGGTGGGGCAAGCAGCCTTTTTTAGTTTTGCCTGTGGATTCTATACCCCCCCAGTGTGCTGATTTCCAACTATCCACTCTCCCCCCCCTGCCGGAACTTCACGTCTTACCGGATGTCTGTAAATGGACCTTTACAAGAAGTGGTTGAGTACCCCTGCTCTATGATATTAAAATTAAAGTTAAATAAGCATCTACCGTATAGTCAATATACTAAAAAGTTGCTAATTTCAAGCAGACACTGGGGACACGTGACAGGCTGCTGACCCTTTCTTTTATTCGCTAAAGTTAAGTCTTGTGGCATATTGGCATGGAGGTTTGCTAGTGCGCAGGCATACCTGGTGCCCCAGGCAAGGAATGGCCCTGACCATTTTGGTCCTGGTGCCCCAGGCAATTGCCTAATTTTCCCCATAATTGTTACTAGCTCTTATTTTTGGGGTAGGGCTTATATTTAAAGCATCCTCAAAATTCCAGAAAAATCGCGCTAGGGCTTATTTTCAGGGTATGTCCTATTTTCGGGAAAACAGGGTAACTAAAGTGTTACTGGCAGCATTCTCACCTGGGGTCAAGTTCTGCATTGTGAGGCGTAATGCTATGATCCTTTATAGGTAAATAAAAAATATTTGGGATAATTTTGAGAAAGGAAGAAGCCCTTGCCATGATTTCAGTGTTGTCTTTTGACCATGCTGGGTAGATTTACCCTCACCCCTTGCTCCCAGTAATAAGGTCACCAGTGATTGGATGTGTTGGAAAATTCTCCCTAGAAACAGAATTAGAAACCTAACAGTATTTCCATTTTCATCATGCTATCCAAATCTAAACAGAAAAATGTTGGCCTTTCTTTCAATTTTGTTATAGTTCAGTTTTGTTAATAAAGCTAAGATTGGATTTTCTGAGCCATTGTGCAAAAACGTCCAGGGTATCAGCCATTTCATAATGAAAAGCTGCTGGAAGCAGAGACTGTCAGTAGGCACTCGCTCATCATTATATGAAAACACCATCACTTTCTAAACTTTTGTGAACTGTTATATTTTCTCCAAAATAAAGCTTAATTCCCATAGTGACCCTCATTTTTCCTAGAAACTAAAAAAAAACATCTCTATCTGGTTGAGGCTTTAGTAAATGAGCATTCCTAGTTAATTACTGGCATTTAAACTGGACCTTTACCCTGAATAAGAATAATTTTGTAGTGCTTCCCCCACCCCATACATACAGATTGCCCACATAAAAAAATCATCCTTCCTGTACCTATTGTGTTTTTTGTGCCTTTTAACATCCAAGATGTTGGCCCATGGACTCTCAGGCTGCCTGCAGACAGGAGGTGTCTTCTGACTATGCAGCTCTACATTCTGGGATTGTTGTCCTTTTCCTGACCCCAGCTCTGCCCTGTGCAAACCACAGCTATAACAACGCCCCCTGTGCTTTTCACCCCTCTCCTCTCCTCAATATGTAATGCTTTGAGGCAAGATGGCAACGCCATATCCTAGAGTCCTGAACAGAGTTGCAGCCCAGCGGGGTAAAGAATAATAGGCAAGCAACTAAAAACTTAAACATTTTAGATGCTGTGGAATAGTTTTTAAGGGTTTGGGCTTTTCATGAAATAATGTTGAAGGTCCAGTTTAACTAACGGGACTACTGTATTACATAGACTTATTATGAAATAGTAAGCCTCGTACTATGCTGAGCATTTTCTGCTGCCTCACGTCAGGCTGCTATTCCTTAAAATGTCCCACAGGCACCCCTCCCTTGGGAAGTGCTAAGCCCGATTTGGGTGTTAAAATCATAAACTAACCTGACCGCTGCAACCTTCCCCTGATGCCATGGACTTGAGTGACAGGCCAGGGTAGTGACACTGCTGCATAGATTGGGTTACTGACCTATCACTCAAGGTCCCAGCTCAAGCTTCCTGCCATACAGCCACAGAAAACAGTGCATATGAGCTAACCTTCAGTCCACTGTGGGTCAATGCATCACTACTTGTCTACTCAGACCCTAAATGTCTAGGGGCATGACCTGGGGCTTCCTAAGAAGCCCATCCTAGCCTCCCTTGTGGGGGAGGGGGCTCTAGTTAAATCTGTGGTTGCCCTTAGATTTGGGCCCACTGGTTCAGGTCTTGGGTTCTGGACAGTAGTCTCCTGTTCCCTCAATCACAACTCCACCTGACCAACACCCTTACAAGAAATAATGCTCAGATGCAGATTGTTGCACATCAAAATTAGTTTACCACGTTGCAACTCCTGCCATTGTCAATTCCCCTAATGGCATTCTATGGATCAGAAAGTGGCCTGCAAAGAAGTTCTGCCATGTTTCCTGATGCCTTGCGTTGTAAATTATGCCAGTTAAATCCAGGCAGAAGCATGGCTGGAATGCTGGGACAGGTAGAAGACTCCAAGGTGATCCACAAAAGTGCAGACAATTATTCAGTATCATGCATGCAGATGGGGCAAGTGAGTTTTGGGAAGTGCAATTCCTGGAAATTGTGCACAGCAGGGCAAAATATAATCATCACAGTCATCTCATCTGTTTGGGGCTGTAATGTTACATATGTATTTTTAGGCATATAATAATTATCATTTTTTGTTATAATGTTCAATCTATTTTCTTGCATGTTAACATACCACTTTTGCCGAGTTCTTTATGGTTTTAGTTAAGCACATCTAGGTATCCTTATGTATTTATTTTTGTGCTTAACTTTAAGACCCGGTATTTTAAGTTTCATAGTGTTTTTGCCATAGTTTAAGGTTGCAGATGCCTTCCTTAAAGCATCCCCTGGCATCTATAGTGCTTTTGGTGTGTATGTGATGGGTGGGTGGATGCTGCACACTTATAGGCCCCTGTTCTCCACCTCCCCGCATTCTCTGTTGCCTAGTTACGGTGCTATGACGCCACCCTAAACTCCATCCCTACACACTGTGGGGATGTCTTTGGCTCCATCATGCTGGGATGGGTGGAACAATAGCCTCGATTCAAAGACACATTCGTTCGGACTTCTGTAGCTGTCTGTGAAAGTTTGGGTGGGTGTTAGTCTTTTTTTTTGTTTTTTTTCGTTCATTTTTCATTCGTACGAGCATTCAGGAGAACGTATATGCGCTTTCGATGAACGGAAGCAAAATCGGAACATTTCCGTTAGTTCGGATCATTTTCCAAACAAAATCAGAAATTTTTCGTTCGTTCAGATAACTTCCGTTGTTGGGATGGGTTTCCGTCTGATTCAGAGAGCTGATTTCCGACGGACCACCACCCTATAAATCCGTTTCATTTCCGATCCACGTACGGGACCTTTAAGGGCTCGAATTGCTATTGTTGAACATGTTTTTGCGGCTATGTGGAGGAGTCTGCGCGCCTTTAGCACCAAGGCATTGCATGTATCAGCATGGCCGAGGCCATAAATTGTATAGCAATGCATACCTGAATCAATACATTTCATGTATGCCTTATAGAAGCATTTTAATGCTGACCTTAATTAGTCCTTAGCATGTAAACATTTATTTTCCCACACATCCATATAATTGCTATATTTTTTTAGACTTATGTCCTTTGTGAATTATAGTTGAACTTGAATCTTAATTTGTTGCAGGAGTTATTGTTTTAGTCGGTTACCTTTGCTTTGTGTAATTATTTTATATTTGGTTGCAGGAACCGCAAGATGTGCCACTCACACAACATACAAGCAGTGTTTGGTCCAGCTGTTCTTGCAGGGCATCCAGGGTCATCCCATGATGCTTATATATTGAAGAGCTCCGGCTTATTTCATCAGTTTGAGTCAGGAGAATTATCTGGTAGATCATCATTGATTCCATCAATCCATTTTCACTGTATGGCAATGAATATAGTTGATGACTCATGACTTAACCTATGGCTGTTTTTAGCCCTTGATGACATGTTAAGCAATATTGTTGCTTAGAATGTGTATTTTATGTTATTATTTTTAAATTCTTTCAGGGGATTCCGGATATCCACTCCTGCCCTTGCTCCTGATGCCCGTTCTTTGCCTGCAGAATGCGGGCCAGGGGTTCTCTAATCGGGCACTATGCAAAACCCGGCCCGTGGTGGCGAGAGCCCTCTGGCTTTTGAAGTCCAGATTTAGTTATTTGGACCATACAGGGGGGGGGGGGGCACTGCAGTATGACCCCAACAAGGTTATACCAATATTTTAATTTAAGTTTTTTAATAGGGACCACACGTGCCAGAGTGGCACAACTGAGTGTCAGGGTCCTTCAGTTGGTGGGCGAGATGCAGGAGCTGTGCAACTCGCTGGGGACCACAGATGAAGAATAATGTTCTGTGGCCTGCCATTGCTATGTATTTTGTTTTTTATAGTTGAAAAAAATTGAAAAATGTTAGATTTTATGATGGAATCCCCCCCAAAAATGTTACAGTGTCATTTCATTTACAAAATACATTAACACAAAACTAATGGGCCCAGAAATATTTAAAGATGAATATTCACATGACCGAGAAGTGATTTGGGTGAGCTTTAAGGGTCCAAAAGGGAAGATGGAGGATAGTGCTAAGTGGTTTGGGTGAGCTTTAAGGGTCCAAAAGGGAAGATGGAGGATAGTGCTAAGTGGTTTGGGTGAGCTTTAAGGGTCCAAAAGGGAAGATGGAGGACAGTGCTAAGTGATTTAGCTAAACATTGTAGTAGAAGTGAGGGTGGCAAATATGTAGGCGAGCACTTTAATGAGTTAAGTTTGTAGTGCGCAGGTGCTAGATTGTAAGGATTTCTGTCTGGACGAATATTTATTGAAAAAGGGAAACAGAATCTAACGGGAAACGTAAAGGATTCGTTGGAGGATACAATGGGAAAAGGGCAAAAACGAAAGCCTACATTGTAACATGTGAAAATGAAACGGAAAAGTCACGCTGGAAAATGACATCCTCGTATTCGTAATCTGCCGTATGAACGGACGGAAACTTTACAGAAGGTTTTCAATGCATGCATAGAATCGCTCATACACTCATACGAGAAGGGAAACATTTCACAAAAATACAGATCGGCACTAAAACTGAAGTTTTTTTTGTCTCTCTGAATCAAGCCTATTATGTGCCATGCCTTACACTCATTCCGAATGCACATCGTCGTTCTGGTTAGGAACATGTCTTCAGGGAAGTGGTGGCAGCATTAACAATTAGTGGTGGAGGGCAGGATTTAATTGGCGCCTAAAAACCTGAAGCCTTTTGCAAGTGGCTTGGTAGCCATGGCTGCGTATGAGAAGCAGGTTTGAGCCCTGACTACTGATGAATTTTTTTTCTCTCTTGCTACTGTTTGAAACTCCTACTAGTCTTCACTGTTTGGTTTCGGTTTACAGAAAACAGAATTATATCCATATTCAAAACAAAGTAAACACAAATGTATTACACCCACAATCCCTTGTCCCAACAATATAGTATAGTGAACATACAAATGCTCATAGTATACATATACACATACATAGCTCAAGTATAATGTATATGTTTAAAACAATATATGCAGGTGAAACCAGACCAAGCACTATGATTGATATTATTTTACCACCCAGTATATACTAACTTTACCTAGTAAAATACTTTTCCTAATTTTGTATAAATTTGTATACCAAAACACCCAAGCAATCAAACCATGGTAATGCCGAATCAATACAACATATCCCTAACTGTTTACTCCATATACTCCAACTGTATACTCCATATGCATACAATAATTAACCAATATTCAAATAATAGTGCTGTATATGTACCATTATGTACCACCATTAAAAGCATATAATGTGCAAACTAACCAGGATGGAAGACACAGAGCACCCCACACATTTTGTTGTCTCCTGGGTATTTTCACAAGGGAAATGACTTCCAGAATGACCCATTCATGCATGACCAGGTCAGCAGGAGGAATCGAAATGCAGAAATGCAAAGTGGCTGATGAATGAAAGACATGGCCTTGATTCATCAAGAGTTGAAAAAAAAATCTCATGGTAGAAAAAAATTTACTTCATGAGATAAAAACATGAGAATTTCACTGTTCACCAGCTAGGAAGACAATGAAAGTCAATGGCACTTTTTACTACTGTGTAAAATTTTAATCAGGAGAAAAAAGTGCCACGACTTTAATTGTTTTCCTTAGCTGCTGATTCATCAGCAGTGAAATGTTTGATGAATCAAGGCCATGGCTGATTTAATACTTTACCTGGACCAGGGCTAAATAAAAGTAATTGTCCAGTCACATTTAAAAGTATTTCCATTGTGTAGGGCTACGCAATGTTCTTTTTTTTCTTTTTAAAAACAAAACTATATAGCCAAAGTAATGTTAAATAACATTTTCACCTCATATTGATTCTAGTCCAGCACTAACAGATGGGGTGTCATTTTGACACGTGCCTCAGGATTGAATTGGTGGTCTATATCGGGGGTGGCACTGGAGGCAGAGGACGTAGAAATTCTCCTTTCTGTGAGCAGATCAAACAGCATGGGACTGACTCATTAAGTAAGCTGTCAGACAAATTATACTAAAGTTTGAGGGGTCAACCCTTTTACATTTGGTGGAGGCTCTTGTGAGTGTAGTTTCAGCTCTGCCTATGTTAAATGGTGGTGGGCGAAAGCCATGGTCCCTCCCAACTTCAACCAGCTCTTGCCTGGACTGACCCTTTAAACATTAAAAACAAAATACAAAAATGAAATCCCATGACACTTATTTTATAAGCCCAGGAGAGCTGTCTCACCATTTCTGCCTTTCCGGTGTTTATCTAGATTGACAGTGTAACAGATACATTGATCTCTTGATAGGCCTAAATAAAGATACTATAGACAGATAGAGGCAGTGAAAGGAAACTTCTCATGCAGTGAATGTTTGCCCCTGAACATGGCAGGTGCAGATTTTTTTCTGTAATTCTTGAAATATTTTCTTTCCACACCTGATTGGAGAGCCGAACTCCTAATAAATAATCCCGAATTAATACAGGGAATGGTCTGACTTATCGCTAGTTATTAATATCTCAAAACAGAGGAGCAATGCCATGGAGGGCGTGTGTCCTCTTGCACCCACCCTGCTTTCATTACACATGCCTTTTGAATGTGATCTTGTTGATACAAGAACCTGGAATTATCCCATTATTTATCTATAAAACGCCATTGTTTATTCTCTAAACAGATGCAGCATTAGAGGAGAAGTCTTAGCTGATCTCCATTTGACAAGTTAGATTAAGGAACGTTGTTCGAAATGTGCAAATATTTACACATCAAGAAAATAATTTTCAACTAGTTAAAGACATATTGGCAAAGCTTCACTACTTGACAACATAACAGATGTAATATTTAGTACTTTATTTATACTCAGTGGGGTAAATGTAGCAGGGAGGGGCATTTATACCCTGGGGTGTGGCTTTCCTGGGATTCCCCTAAGTGTCATAGTAGAGCTAGGAAGGCGGAGGAAATTCTGCAGCTAGTATATCCGCCCTCCCACACTCGCTGCTTAGCCCCCACTGTAATATGTTTCACACTGCTGTCCAGGGACGTCTCTGAAAAGAGGACCCGCGCAGATGGATCCCAAATGGAGGTGAGTGTGTTTTTTTGTCTTTTTTTGATCAGTTTCGGCTACGTTAGTCTCACATAGCTGGCATTTAAACCAGATCTTCAGCATCACTTAATAAAAAGCCCAAAACCCTTAAAAAACTATTCCTCAGCATTTAAAATTAATATTTTCACTATATCCAGTTCAGGTCGTCCCAGAAGTAATGACAGTTGGGTAAATCCGCTGCTAAGTGACGCCTGACTGCAGGATCAAAAGCTGTGGCTCCTCCCGTCCTCCTATAAAACAGGTGTCTCTCTATGATTCCCCGTGTTCTTCCTGCAGTCTGCTGCATAAGGATCATATGGATACTCTCTCCTGGATACTGCAGCTGAGCAGGGCCTCCTGGCCCATCGGCCGCTGCCTCCTTATTGCCACCATTCCCGTTGGACCCACTACTGCCTCCTAGCTTCGGCTGATCGGGGCGGTGAAGGTAGGGTGAATGCCGGGGTCAGGCGTTGGCAGAGCTAGGCTCTGGGCCACAGACCCTGCCTAAAGGGTAGCCAGCCATAGGCTGATGGTGAGCCTATTTAGGGGGGGAACCACTATATGCCCACGGGGCTTATGCCCTCCCTGCCCCACAAGCTTTATTGTTGTATTGTGCCCGTGTTTATTGGCTGTCCCTTGCCTGCTGGTGTGTTTTATTTACCCTCCTGTGTTTTTTACAGATTTTTTACCTCACATGCTCACCCTCCTCGCTCCCTCGTTGCTCCGCTCTCTATCCTCTCCTTCATGCTGCCGTGCTGTGAGGGGGGGGGGACGTCGGCCCGGGCTGGCGATTCTGCTGGGCTCCTCCATGGGCCGCCTGATGTTGCGGGGCCCTCCGCTATCTTGGGGGCGGGGTCGCACGATGGCGATTTTTGCATCACAGCCGTGCGGCCCGCCCCTCGAGGAACATGTGCTGCTGGCTGATCCACGCTATCTTCTCCTTATGCACGCTGCTGTCATCTCTGTCGCCCCTTTGGGCAGTGTCATGAGTCCCTCTTGGCACATTGTCTTTTATGCGCTGGGCATGTGCTGTGGGATGCTTTTATATTGTTCACTTTGTGTCTTCCAGGTGGGTCCCCTGATATTTCGGGTTGTGGTTCCTCTCGGCCTCTGGCCACCGCCCATCCCCCTGCTCCCGCCCCCCCTCTCTCTCCAAGCCCTCTCCCTGTAAAGAGGGATCACTTAAGAAGGATCATTTCTTGTTGGCTGGCCAGGTTGGGTCGTTAGTGCCTTGTACCTGTTAACATAACTCAAATCACCATAATGGAGGCTTCTGGGGATAGTGAGCTTGGGACCCCATCTGGGCGGGTGAAGCTCTGCCCCATGTGCGGTGCTAGCCCTCTGGGCAGACTCAGCACAGTTTGTGTCACTTGCGCCAGAAGTGTTATCTCGGAGCATTATCGGGTGGGCGTATCTGCCCCTAGCCCATTACTGCCTGTGGCCTCTCCAGAACCCCCGCACTTGCTCTTAGCCCCCGGCGAAGGGGAAGCCAGTAGGGGGTCCCAATCTGATTTGGCGTATCGAGTGACCAGCCTTGAGAGACAGATCTCTCGCTCGGCTCCTAATAAGGCCACACGCAGGGGGCGCTGCGCCACTCCAATTTACAGACACTGGCTTGACGGCCTGGCTATTGAAACCTCAATCCTGACGGACAAGGGGCTGTCAGCCACGGTTTTTCGGACCATGATTCAGACGCGGAAGAAGTTTTCTTCCATGATATATTACAGAATTTGGCATGCCTACATTGCTTGGTGTGAATCCAAGAGCCTTCCTTGTCGCACTTTCCCTATCTCTAGGATTTTGGAGTTTTTTACAACACAGCTTAGACTTGGGTCTCCAGCTGAGCACCCTCAAGGGCCAGGTCTCGGCCTTAGCCATATTCTTCCAGAGATCCATTGCCAATCATAGACTAATCAAGACCTTTTCCAAGGGGTTACCCATGTACACCCACCGCGTAAGCCTGTATTACCAGTGTGGGACTTGAATCTGGTGCTTTCTGCTCTCCAGGGTCCCCCCTTTGAGCCCTTGTGCTATGGTGCATTGTCTATTTTGCCCTAAAGGTGGTATTTTTGGCACCTATTACCTCGGTGCGTCAAGTGTCAGAGCTGGCCGCGATTGGTGTGAAGCCTCCTTTCTTTGGATGGCATAGGGATAAGGTGGTGTTTTGCTTAAACCTGATTTTTTGCTTAAGGTTGTGTCTCCTTTTCACCTTAATGAGGAAATTGTCTTGCCTTCCTTGTGTCCAGCTCCGACTAACTAAGGAAAGGACCCTCCATTCCCTGGATGTGGTCAGAGCCATTAAGTACTCCTGGTTGCGACTGAGTCTTTCAGAAAGTCGGATTGTCTTTTTGTCCTCTCCGAGGAGTCTAGGAAGGGAAGTCCACTCTCAGTAAGTGGATCAGACAGGCGGTGGTGCAAGCATATTCTGCCAAGGGGAAGGAACCCCCTTTTTCGTGTTACAGCTCATTCTACCAGAGCTATTGGTGCCTCCTGGGCTTTTCAGCACCAGATCTCTGTTGAACAAGTTTGTAAGGCCGCCACTTGGTCTTCAGTTCATACCTTTACAAAGTTTTTACAAGGTTGATGTTAGGGCCTCAGCTGATGCTGTCTTTGGCCAAAAAGTGCTTCAGGCGGTAGTGAAATGAACTACATGTTGTTTCGCACTGGGGATCCCACCCTAATGGACACTGCTTTTGGATGTCCCAACTGTCATTACCTCTGGGACGACCTGGACTGGATATAGTGAAAAATTCTGTGAAACTCATCTGTAGAATGGTTTTTGGATATATGCAGTCCAGGTTGTCCCACCCCGCCCTTATTCATTATATCTGGACTACCATTGTTGTCCTTAGTTTGATGGAGAGAGTACATGCTGAAGCTATGTGACATGAAGCTAGGTGACACACAGTAACATGGTTTCTTGGCCTTCCAGCCTGTGTCTTTTCTTACTGCTGTTTAACCACTGGGGAATCATAGAGAGACACCTGTTTTATAGGAGGCCGGGAGGAGCGACAGCTTTTGATCCTGCAGTCAGGCGCCACCTAGCGGTGGATTACCCAACTGTCATTACTTCTGGGACAGCCTGGACTGGATATATTCAAAAACAATTCTACAGGTGAGTTTCACAGAATTGTATTATTTTACATTTTAAGTCACTTACCTATTATTCTTACCCCACTGGGCTGCAACTCTGTTCAGGACTCCAGGATAAGGGCGTCGCCATCTTACCTCAGAAGCATCACATTCTGAGGAGAGGAGAGATGGGCAAAAATGCAGGGGGACAGGTTATAGCTGCGGTCAGGAAAAGGACAGCAATCCCAGAATGCAGAGCAGCACAGTCAGAAGGCACTTCCTGTTTGCAGGCAGCCTGAGAATCCATGGGTTGCCATCTTGGATATTTAAAAGCTCAGAAAAGGCAGTGGGTACAGGTAGGATAAATGTGGACAATCTGTATGTATTGGGTGGGAGAAACATACAAGATATACTCTTTTTTAGGGTGAAGGTCCTGTTTAACTGCTGGTGAGGCAGCTGAGACTCATGTAGCTAGTATCAAATGGCTTAAATTTAACAAATGCTTGCTACTTCGTGTTGCTCTAGCACATAAAATATCAATAAAATACATCTATGTTTGTGGAAAAGTTCCAGAGTATTGATACATTTTCAAGTCACTGTATATGTGTGCAACAGCAGGTTGCATTTTTCTACCTAACAGTGACTTAGGTAAACAGCCTAAGATAAGAGGCTGACCTTTTACCGGACCTTCATCCTGAATAAGAGCCTATCTTGTATGTTTCCCCCACCCTGTAAATACAGATCGCCCACATCAAAAATCACCCTACCTGCACCTGTTGCATTTTTTTTTTAGCCTTTTAACATCCAAGATGGCGGCCCAGGGAGTTTCAGGCTGCCTGCAGACAGGAAGTGTCTTCTAATTATGCCGCTCTACATTCTGGGATTGCTGTCCTTTTCCTGACCCCAGTTCTGCTCTGTCTGTGCAAAGCACAGCTATAACCCCGTTCCCTGTGCTTTTCACCTCTCCCCTCTCCTCAATATGTGATGCTCCTGAGGCAAGATGGAGGTGCCCATATCCTAGAGTCCTGAACAGAGTTGAAGGCCAGCAGGGGAAAGTATAATATGTAAGCAACTAAAAACTTAAAATATATTAATTTTAGATGCTGGGAAATAATTTTTTAAGGGTTTTGGGCTTTTCATTAAATGATGCTGATTTTGCTCTCTTATAAAATAAACTCAGTTAGCATGGTACAGTCACAAGCCACCATGTAAAGAGGCCCATGTGTGTGTTCCTGCGGCAGAATTGGGATGCCCCGCTGTGCATATTCCCCCAGGTTGCCCAATCAACTCACCTTCCAGTTGCTCCCACGGCGCAGGTTTAAGCTGAAAGCAAGCACGCTGATTGGCTGAGTGTCACGCTCAGCCAATCAGCGCACTTGCTGTCACTCGTCTCCCTTTGGCGCCGCTGACAGCAAAGCCGCCTGGACGGCTAAGCACCCGAGTGCCGCCGAAGGGAGCCGAGTGCACTGCAAGCTGCATCTCCTGCTCACCTTGCAGCCCGCACCGCTCATTCAGAAAGGGCGAGCGCAGGTGTGCGCATGGATAGAAGTGAGCGGGGATGCAGCCACAACACAGAGACGCAACGAGGGCTTGGGAAAAGGTGAGTGGATCTGGGCATCTGGGGGGTTTCACACTGTGTGGCATCCCAATTCAAGAAGCCCCAAGGACATGTACTCCGACAGCCCAGGAGTCTTTTAGACTTCAGGGCCTCTGAAGTTCCTCTTTAAGCTAAATATAGGGGGATCAAAGAGACCAAAAGCCCTCTATTCAAAGGTAAAAGAAAAGAGGTGCTTTTCTAAAGTAGTTTTTCAGAAAGTAGCACTCAACCCAAGGAATCACAGATTTACCCATCACTCCTTGCAGTGGATAGAGCCATGCAAATCATCTCTTTACACCATGTGCCATCCAAGGCACTCACAAAGCCATTGTATGTACAATGCCAAGGATTAGAGGCTTAGAAGAGGCTTAGAATTTACACAGCCAAATGCCTCCCACTTGTGGACACATTTTTTGGGCTTGCATTCCTCGTCAGCACAAGGCTGGATGTATTAGGCCGTATGAAGGACAAGACTTGGTGAGTACTGAAACGCAGTCAGAAGCAACCATGTGGATAGACCCATGTTAGGCTTGATGTAGATGGACTAAAGATACCAAAGAACCCTCTACTCAAACTCTAGTTAGCATCAAATCCATTTTTAGAAACATTTACATATGTTCTTACCTTCACAATTTACCCTATCCCTGCTGAGTTCATACCCTGGACTGCACTGGCAGACAAAGGAGCCAAGCATATTGTAGCATTCTTGTGCACAGGGGCTGCTGGTGCTGCACTCATCAACATCTGTAAAAAGATCAGTATTTTAATGATCAATTTTAGAAACAACTGATTCAGTCGCAAATAAAACTATAGTTATTGTAGTGTGGATTTGGCTCAAGCATTAGAAACTAGAAATTAGAAATGAGAAAATTGGGCTTGGGCGCACGTTACACCCCTAAGAGGAACATATGAGAACAGATGAGAGGGACAGGGGGACATGGACTCAAAAGAGCGACAGTCCCTCCAAATGAGGGACATTTGGGAAGTATTGTATATGTATATTCATTATATTTAACTATACACATTGGTCGACAACCTGTACTTACCCACACAAGTGTAATTATTAGCTGCTAGCTGGAATCCAGGGTTACACTGGCAGTAGTATGACCCCAATGTATTGATACAGTGATGGTGGCAAAATGAAGGTAGTGAGCATTCATCAATGTCTACATTGTAAGAGAAGAAGATAAGCAAAGTACATGCAAGTTTAGAACTTTTTACACAAATTGAACATCGCAGCAAAGAAAAGCCATTTATATATCTATTTTCATGTCATCAATGTACCTTTCCCACATGTATTATAGAATAGCATCCTGTTAATTATAGATGTAATCAGTATTGCTTATGATATTTTTCTCTGTCCTTTGTTTCTCCCAGGGCAGTTTCTAGACATAATAACGCTCAGTGAGGGAATGAAAAAAATCTTCCCCATCTTATGGTGCTGCTGCTGTCTCATACAGGTATGTGCTATGCCTTTACCTTAAACTGAACTATCAGCCATAGTTGGAGTTGGAAAAGAATGGTAGCTGCCATTTTGGAGCTTCCACTTCGACTGACATAACTGACAATACACAGTAACAGGAAGCCCAACAGCATTTCCTGTTTGCAGGTGGCCTGCAAATGCATGAACCGCTATCTTGTTTTTAAAATTGATCCCAGCAGGAATTTGAAAAAGGTAAATTAATTTTTATGAGCAGCTATCTAAATTGCCCTGGGGAAGGATGCATATGAGCACTGTTTGTTGTGTTGGTCTGGTTTAAGTCATTACTGACTGTTGGTCTGCTTTAATAGCAGGCAGTGCATGACTGAGCCAAAAATGGGGGACAAGGTGCCTATCTTTTGTCCTACATTAATAAAAATGACCCTGAATCATCTGCAGGAAACAAGATAACGGAGACAGAGGTGCCGCCGGTTTCTGCACCAAATTTTATACAGGATAATATTTTGTCTCTGAAAATGTCTTTGCTTTGGCCATTACTGGCTTCAGGTTTATGTGGCTTCCACTGCTGGGTCCTCTCCTGAAATGGAGGACAGGAAAATCCCAGCTTATTGGAGCTGGGGAGGGGCACTGGGTGGCTGTGCACATCTTACTATGGGGCCAGCCGCCCACGCATGATGTTTATGTGCCCTTTGCCCCATCTTCACTTATGCATGTGGGACACGTGGCTCCTCAGTGGCCGAGAGAGAGAGTTTGAGTGGGCCCCCGAAGATGTCGTTGTACAGGAATTTGCACTGGTTTCTGTTGTTGACCCTGAATTTGAAGCCTTGAAGCACAGTTCCAGACAATATATATGGAATATATAATAATATATGGAAGGCAAGCACAGGCAAGCATGCCTAAATACTGTCAAGAAAAGCAGATGGGTGCCATACAACATGGGGAGTTCCCTTATACCTCTAATACATTCCAGAATGAATAATAATATGAAGGATACACGCCACAAAAAAATCCTTTACTGACCCCAATTGTTTTTTGAAGGGGGGGGAGGGCTGATTCTGTGCATGTGCATATATCTTATTTAACTGATGGTGACTGGTAAGATACCTACCTGTAAAATCCCAGAGGATCCCCAAGGTCATTTTTACTAGCTCCGCCCACAAAACACTGCAGACAGAATCCCCTCAACAGGGCCACAGCCCACAAAAAAAAAGTGAAATGTTACAATCTGAGTCTAAATCATAACAATGTTCTTTTGCAGTTGGACTTTTAACACCTAGTAGATAAGTGAGCCGCTTTACATTTTTGAGAACCTGTTTAATCTTTAAAAAGGGCCTCCAACAAGTAGCACCCCCCCCCCCCCCCTCACCACAATCCTCTGTGGCAGCACAGTCCTGCTGCATGGCTGCTGTGGAGCCCATAGCGATAGCAACATGTCAGTCAGTGCTCCAGCAGCCGCACCCTCTGTGCAGGGATTGGGTGACTCACGTGTCACTCAATCCTTCTGCTGTGCATAATGGCGCACCATCACTTCATCAGCGTCCTGCTGCGCCATAAGGATGACCTGGACCATACTGATTTGGTGATAAACTTTTTTGCAATTTCTCACCCCCAGTCACTATCCTATTTTGCAGCGGTATACTATTAGATTGATTGCACTTAGTACTTTATTAAACCATTATTGGATGTATGGAGTTATAGGGAGCTTTTGTATTTTTGATGGATCATTATAATGGATAGGGACTTGGTGCTTATAGGGGCAGTGGTATAATTGTCGATAACATTTATGTAATATTTGACTGCTATATGTTGGTTTTAAAGAGGATCATCGGACCTAAAATAAAAGGGGCTGCTCATCCCCATCGGCTCCTACTTACCTTTTGGATGTCGCCGCTGCCTGCTGCAGCGAAATCCGGCTGCTTCAGGGCCCGATTCCCCACCCGCTTAGCCATCGCTAACTGAAAACTGTCAATGTCCCACTGAGATCTTGCAGGTCAGCGAAGTCTCTCTGGATTTCATGTGGGCCCATTGCATTCACTGCGTAGACACGAGATCGAGGGCTGTGCATGATGGGATGCAAGATGGCGCCTCCCGTCGGGAGGTCATCCAGAATCCGAGGAACCCAAAAGATGGATGCCCTGGTAACAATTACCCAAAGGTAAAACCGGAGGGGGGACAGCAGAGGTTTGGGGGAGGTTTTAACCTTTCTTCCTGTTCCGCTTTAAAGCTGTCTATGTTTGTCATGTATTTGGTATATCATATTTGCCGTTTGATACAAGTTGTGATGCAGTGGCTTTATTGAAAGTATTGAAAGTATTAGGGAATACAGGATCCTCCTCTTTCTTGCATTGATCTGTGTGGCTGTTCAGTGATGCTGCACACTGACATTGTATTTAGAATGATGTGTGGTGCAACGGGATATCTTCACTTCACTAAATCCCTTGGGCTTTATTCCCTTGGGAATCAGTATGTTTCTGAGCAAAAGAAGAAGCTGCTGCGGATGTGAAAAGGTCAGTAAGCTTTTTTAAAATGGTTTTACAATCACTTTAAGGTGATTCAACAGCCATTTTATATAAAAATATGGCAGATCGCAATCCCACATGTCACTGGTACACTGTGACCTACCAGCACAGTGTAAGCCTACCCTATGAACCTCACTGGCTACCGGTGCTCATGTGACCTGTGACGTACTAGCACAATGTAAGCCTATCCTATGAACCTCACTGGCTGCCTGTGCTCATGTGACCTGTGACATACTAGCACAGTGTAAGCCTACCCTATGAACCTCACTGGCTGCCGGTGCTCATGTGACCTTTGATGTACTAGCACAGTGTAAGCCTATCCTATGAACCTCACTGGCTGCCGGCACTTGTGTGACCTGTGATGTACCAGCACAGTGTAAGCCTACCACTGGCTGCCGGCGCTGAGGTTAAACTGCTATGCTGCAAAGGAACTTGGAAGAAGATGAGTACCAAGGCTAGACTTCATAATTCAGAGTGAGGTATCCCTCATCGTGATGCCATTCTGCTGCCTAGTTCAGGGACCATCCAGTCTTTGACTAGAGGTCCTCTTTAAAGCTGTTTTCCTTGCCAGGTCACTGTGTCCTATTTGGTAAATAGCCATGTTCCTATGCAGACAACCACCCAATCACTGCTCAACTCCAACACTTTTGTTTGTGCAGATTAACCAGGAATGCAAGCAAAGATATGGAGAATAAGGAGTAGCCCATACTTTTCCTCTTTCTATATATTAAATATTGCATGCTATGTGTGACCTTAAAGTGGAACTAATCCATCTTGGCAAATCTGCTTGCGAGCCCCAAATCCAGGAAACAACTACACTACTCCCACTGGAGAAGGCACAGGGCTCACTGATGAAATAATAGGTTAGATTAGATTAGTTTAGTGTCTATGTGGACCAAGGCCCTCCCTGACCTAGTATTGAAATAGAGGGGTTAGGTCCACTTTACAATCTTCCAGTGTCAGCAGCTATATAAAACTTTAGTAACATTCACCGATGCATTGTTCCCCTCGTCTCTGATATCCTCTGGGGCACAGACAAGTGAAGGAGCCTCTGATGTTGGAGCATACTTGATCTGGTCGGCAGTTGTGTGTTCCGGTAAGACATTCGTCTATATCTGTTTCAAATAGAACAAGTCATGTACAAACAATTTAAAACGATTAGCAAAACAGTAACTGCTTAAAACAAACAGTGGCATGCAAATAACTGTCAAACTGACAGCTGAAGGCAATTATAATAATTGTATTCCAGCATTGCTAGTTCTCGGAGATCCAGTGCAGCTGCTGCACCACTGCTGGCTGAGGTCGGCCTTTAACCCGTCTTCTCTGGCTACAGGTAGTTGGACGGGCACCATATGACCAGGAGGTGGATGCCTCTGGATGCAGCCATTGGATGGGAGTCCAGGGCTGCAGCATCAAGCTTTTATTCTATTTACGTATTGCTGTGGCGGCGCTCTGTGTGAAGTTGATAAATTCTTACTGTATCTGTGTGTCTTTTCACTCATACTGGAAGGTTTAGGGGGACCTACACCCTCCCTGGGTGGAGGGGGGAGCTGTCTCAGGGTAAGTTTAGTTCTCCTTTTAGAACAACCCCTCACCACCCCATAGTTATACCTCGTCCAGATGAGTTTTGGTGGGCGACCTGGGGGTTTCACACAGCACGGCATCCCACATCAGGGTGCCCCTGAAGCACTTTAAAGTGGGCCAAAACCCAGGATTTTGACTATGCTGAGTTTTGGCCCCCAAATCGGGGGTGCTCCACTATGTGAAACCCCCCAGATCTGATCTCTTCTGGTCCCACGACGCATGCACGGGTGCTCGTCCAATTAGCATGCTCGGAGCCAGATGCACCCCCTGCTTCCCTCTAACAGGGAGCGTGCCCGCGGCGGCCATTCACAAATGCCTGGCACATGCCCTGCCAGAGGGATGCGGCTTGCGCATGTGCCGTTGGACCAGGAAGCAAGGTAAGTAAATGGGGCGACCTGGGGGGTTTCACACAGTGGGGCATCCCAATTTTGGATGCCCCAGCGGGAGGGAATCGATCGGCGTGGGAATCTTACAGATTCCTGGGCCAATTGCGCTGGATTTCGGTCCACTTTAAATCAGAACAAAACCGAGCATGTCCAGCTCTGGAATCTAAAAGTGGGGATAAATTGGGATGCCTTACTGTGTGGAACATCTTAGCCCAGTAGGGTGCATTCTCAGCACTATTCGCTCCAGCCCTGCCTATCTTAATAGCTGCACACAGCCCAAAGATGATGATGAGGATGAGACTGCTCTCACTGCCTATTGCAGAAGGGCCGAGCCGTTTGCCGAATGACATAGGCAGGGCAAATGCCACTGATTGGACGAGAGCCTGTGCAAGCGCCGTAGGACCGGGAAGAAGTGAATTTTACTGGGTGAACTATGTAGCTTCACACAGTGGGGCACCCCAAATCTGAGAAGATGGATTTTTAATAGTAAGTGGTTTTGCAATACATCTCTTTTATATAAATTTTACCTTAAAGTGAGCAGGCTTACTCCCTCCCCTGGAGCATGCCGAACTGATGACTGGTGAAACCCCCTAACGCGTGCAGTAAACTCACCTTTCCCTGAGCCCACGGTGCATGTGTGCCCGCGCACCAGCGCCGGCATCACTCGCTTCCTTCCTCATCTGTGTGCACCGGCGTCACTCGCAATGGCGGCTAGGATACGAGCCGGCTGCTCTAGCCACAGCGTGGGCCCTAGGACAGGTAAGTGGTAACCTGGGGGGTTTCACACACCTGGGCACCCCAAACCAGGGACAAACCATAACCCAGGATAATGAAAATCCTGGGTTATGGTCCACTTTTAAAAAGCAAATGGCAAAATTTGCCACATTGGTCTTGTTAAATCTTTAGGTGCAAATCATGCTATAAAGTTCTCCATTAATCACACATTATTCTGTTCTTATGCCTTATTTTGAAATAAAACATGACAAAATCAAAATGTTCATTAGATATTCTAAGGCAAACATACTAAATCAAGGCCTTACTGTGTTAAATAAACAACAGGACAACAGGAGTACTATGTACTGGTACTATAAAAAAATGATTGGCATGGCTTCTCTGCCAAGGTAATAATGTCAAGGTAGAGGCTGCTACATCTGAGGCAAGATGTCCAACTATATTGAAGCAAGAATGCTGCTCCTATCATTGCAACTCCCTAAATGGCATGGACTTATAATGCCTGGTCACCCTATTTAAAACCAAAGGAAACACCAGCACCAATTTATTATGATTCTCCATGCAAAATATGTATGAAAGCATAGAGCTTAAACTACCTATCCAGCCATTGCTCAGGAACACACAGCACTGTCCCCAATGGTATCTATCCTAGCCTACCTCCACTGTCTGTTCTGCTGCCAGCAACATTTCCATCATAGCTAGGTGGGTGGAGGCTGGGGGTACAAATATGCTATTCTTCCAGGGTACTAGTTTTTAGGCTTCCTATGGCTATGTGCAGGGAGCACCACCAATGTGGATGCCCCCACCGTATTTATTTACAGAAATGTCAAGGTGTGGGTTTGCTTTAATCATGGCCAACTTGCTTTTAAGCATAGCTTTCATACAGTTTGTGTTTCAGTCTTTTACTCAATCTAAATAGTATCGCAGCAGCTTCTCACAGTAGATATGACACTAAGTGATTGGCCTTGGCATTCCAGCCTTGCTTCCTACAGTATTTCCAAATTTTTTTCACATCCTTTCCTGCTTGAAACTGACTATTTTCACTATGTGATCTGATTCTATCCTGCAGGGCAAAACGTAACTGTAGCTAAATTAGTTTGTGACAAACTGGCACAAAATGCATTATGGTAAAAGAATATGAATTAGAAATAACAATAACCACACAATCAATGAGCCCAGCATGATTTAGCTCTTCCCTACTCCAGAATCCAGAACTAAAATGTTTTATCTTGAGTTGGCCTTTAGATGTGCCACTTGACTCACAGCAGTCTTTACAGTAAGAGCAGTGAGACTGTGGAACTTTGTGCCAGAGGAAGTAGACATGAGAAATTCACTGAGGGAGTTCAGGAGTGTCTGGATGCCTTCTTTGCATGTAGTAACATTACCAGTTATGGGCTCTAGTAGATTTTCTTTAATAAACAGGCTGGACTGTATGAACTAAATTCATTTTTTTAGCCTTACATGTTACTATGTTACAATCAGTTTATGAATTCAATTAAATCAATTCGACCAATTCAAAACTTGCATCATTGGGCAGTAATGGGGTATTGGGTGACATTTAAAGGAAGTGCCCTTTTGTGGACTTTCCCTGTCAGACCTCAGATGTGCCAAAGTGCACAAAACTCCCTACCTATCTACCACCTACTCCCACACTGCACATCTCTCTCTCGCAGCACTGGGAGTTTCTTGTTTACAGGGACACCCATTGAAGTCAATAGAAAGGCTCCAACTGGTGCCATGTTGACTTGTCTGGTTTCTCAAATCGGCACTGCAGGGAGAGATATGCAGTGTGCAAGCGTGCAGCAGGTTGTGCCCTGCGACACATCTGATGTGGGGTCTGACATGGAAAGTCTACAAAAGCCCATAAAAGCCCACAAACCACTGAGCCCCATCCCCATTGGGCTTCTCCACAGATCTTGACATGTGTGTTCCTCAGCTATAGCATTGCAGACACATATCATGGACAGGGGTGGATATGGCCACTCCTAAAGCAATATACTGAAGATTTGGTAGTGCAGAGGTAGGTATTTGTTGTTTTGGGTGTGTTAAGCTTTTGTGTATTTCTGTCTCTCTCCTATGTTGTCTAACCAAGTGAACAGTCACTGGTTAGGGGCAGGAATCGATGGATTAAGCACACACAGCAGACATACAAACCGTCTACTCCACCAGAGAGGCAAGCTGTTGACCACCTGGGACATGGGTTGTCTGGTTCTCGACAGAGAGCCTGTAACTAACCTAGCCAAGCTCCTGATGGTTACACACATACCTTTATAGGGAAAACAGAGGAGAGGATTATGAACATATGTAAGAGGGCAAGGAACACCAAACAGACAACACAGAAGAAAGCCAAATATAAACAAAAGCCAAAGACCTACAGGACGATGGAAGCGTATCAAATGAGAGTCTCTTGGGTGTTACCCTCTGGGTACACCTCACACATTGAGCAGTCCTTGGATATAACTTGAGAAAGAACCAGAACAGCTTTAACAAAAATGGCAAATCTATTCAAGATCTACTAGTGAAGGAAACCCACTGCTCATCCAATTTGCTCTATAAACAAGACAGCCTTCTGTATGATTTGCAGAAACTTCCAGCACCTGCTATGAGAGTTCCAAAATCTCATAAAGAGGACTCAGCTATGTGTGGGCAACTACAAGGTTTCTATGAAGCCCTGAATGTTAAGGTCCTTCAGCAAGAACAGGCAATGCATATTGAGGCTATGTTGCTGTAGGCATGACTACTTTGGGCTAGACCAACATGGAAGACCACCACCTGTCCAAGATTGTTATGAGTGTCACAACATCCCTTCTTTGAAGGTACTAAAACTTTTCTTAATTCCTGTGACAATAACCCTAAAAAGCAGTTTTGCTTCGCTGTTGATTGTGGTAATGATTCAGGGAGACCAAGAGAGACAGCTTTGAAAACACAAGGTTCAAGAGGAAGAATAGCCCCTCAAAAGCCCCTAATAATGACCAGATCTTCATCTGCAGACCTTGTGGCTCAGTGTGCCTCGAATTGGCCTTGTCAACCACCATCATGTCTACCAACCCTTCATAAAGAACTCAATTGATGAAATCATACCAATAACATAGAAGGAAGTCTGTGAAGTCCATACGGTTACTAAAGGGGCCATTTGAGACATGGATACATTCTAGAGTTGTGTGACTGGGATGGATGGCATACTATTACACAAAGTAGGAAGGGAGCCCTTCGTGTGTATAGGGCAGGAAGATGATGGGGTGCCAAATAGCATAGGAGGCAGTTACATTGTGATGTAGAAAATGCTGTGCTCTCTCCATGTTTGTGAATAGGTGTGTGTTAAACAATTTTAGTATATGGAGCCCATCATTTCCATCTCTTGGCTGCTACATTACCCCATCTTGCAATGTGTTCCAGGAGAATAAGATTACACCAGGCTCTGAAAGAAACGTGTGCTTCTGGATTATTGGTGTCTTCTCAATAGCTCCCTCAACAACTCGGTCATCTCTAGTAATTTCTATATAGAGCCCAAAGAGGGCAGAGCCTTTTAAATGATGCCACAAAGCCACTATAGTTGGCTTGATGGCTATTATTTTCTTCCTAGCATAACTTTCTTTACTAGCAAATATTTAATAATACTCTGACTTTTCCCAGACTAGGGCTAACCATGCTATCCAACAACAGTCATTTTTGACTGTTGGCTGCAAAATTGACTGCTGTTTGGCAGCAGGGGCCATTGTGATTGGTAATTCCGTCACCCCCCTCTGCAAGCCTGTTTTGGGCAACCTGTATTTACTGTTTAGTCAGGCCCCAAATGACGCCCTCTTGTCAATCTGGTTGCCTGGATGGGCTTAGACCTTATTGCGGGATCATCTGCTCACTATACGACATTGGCAGCCTGCAGTCAGATCCAGGAAACTGTAAATGACTTCAAATGTGCTGGAATTTCCCTTAGGCTGCTGTTATCGAAACTTTAGTAACAAAAATTTATATCTTCCTCATTGAAAAAAAATTCTGGTCCTCACATGTTGAACTGTCCCAGCACAAGGGTAAGTCATTTTTTATGTTTATTATGTGCTGAGTTGCAAAGTCTCTCAACCTCTCCAAAAATTTGAGAGGTCTTTAAATAATTTAGTTAACCACCTTATTATCACATTAAATCATTTTCATTGGAAAATTGAGGTATACTTTTTTCTACTTCTTATAATCACATGCACAGTCTTGTAAACCTGGAATGTAAATAGACGGTGTTATGCAATCCTCCAAAACAGCTCCGGCAAGGCAGGACGTCTGTCAAGACTGAACATTTCTAGCTGTTGTTAGGTAATTGGATAAAGCGACAAGGCTTCATAAAGATTTTTTTAGCTTTTAAGTCACTATAAAAGAAAAGTTATTGCTAGCGGTAATATTATTCAACAACTTGAAATATGAAAAACTGGAGTAGACGTCTTGCTTAGCCCACAGCATTTAGAACTTTCTTCTTCTACATACAATTTGCTGCCAGCCTGAATTGACCATTACTCAGTCTGACTTTTGACCCCCTAGATGTGGCATGGCCTAGGCTGCCACCAATTTCACTCTCAGATTTTTAAACCATTTACCCAACAACACTAATGTATTTGTTTGTGTTTGTTGGTGTGCTACTCTATAATGTCTCTAGGGTCTTTCAGAATTTGGGCATCTCTGCATGTTTTAGGTTGTTTTAACAGAGCCAGACCAACCCAATCTGGCCTATGAGTAAAAGGAGATCTACTGGGGAATTTCAACGATCAAAACTTCTAGATAGCAAGACAAGAGGTTACCCACTGTAGTGTGAAGATTTGATTACTAGCTACAGAGCATCAGCACTGAGATTGATCAAATATATGCTGCTGCCATTCTGTACAATGTAACACATGATTCATGCTGTTATACTGTAAAACGTCAGCCAGCTTCCTGTTGTGTTACACTGCAACAGTCATGCAAACAGCTTCATGGCTGACTAACAAACTGACTGCAATGTGTGAGTGATCTCTCCATTACGCTGCTGTGCTAAAAAGGACACCCTTGAAAATTACGTGTCTGTATGTCTAAGGGCCTTATTTATCAAGGGATAGCGCCAGGTAGTGTCTCACTAGCGCCAGGTAGCGCCAGCTATCGGCGGCTACCGACTCCAGAACGCCAGGCTGCGAACACAATCACGCATTTATCACGCTAAATGAGGCTAGCGCCGGCGAGAGCGTCAGCTAGCGCTGGATTCATCATGTTGCAGACTTCAGCGAACAGCGCCGCTGCTAATCCCATCCCAGCGCCAGGTATGACCTCTCGCTACCTGGCGCTCTCCAATGCATTTCAATGGAGCAATCTTTAAATATTCATAATTAATTGATATTAATTTTTTTTTTTTTTTTTTTTTTTTAAATGTCAGAAATTTGGTAACCACTTCTGCAATGTTATATCTTTTTTTTAAGGAAAAAAAAAAAAAATTTGTGCAGAATTGATATTACAGGTCTGATATTAATGTATTCATATTACTAAATGTTTATAAAAATTGTTTATTATTTTTTTCCAAAAATATGGTTGTTTGGGGGTTAAAAAACTACTTTTAACACATCGCCGCCAGCGCTCTGGGGTTTAAACATGCATTTTACAGCGCGAGAATTTTTTGAGCGTGATTTGTTAATGAATATGCTGGGAATATGCCGTTCGCTATGGCCATTCGCTGTCATGCGCTCCCATACAGCGCGGAACCTGTCAAACAGCGACTCCTAACCCCGTATTCAACATTACCACACACCGACTGAGTCGCTGTCAACAACCGAACAACGGCCAAGCACAGCGAATACTAGCCGGTGCTGTGAAAATCACGCTACTGTCGCTCATCTGTCGCTACCTGGCGCTATTAATAAATCGGCCTCCTGGGTTTTGGTCCACTTTAAGGAGAACGCGCTTTATGGCAGCATGAACAGCTAAAGGAAAGATGGCAGCACCCAGTGCTGGCATCACCTGATCGGCACTGGATGACAACGGCCATCTTGCCACACACATGAAGAAGCCGATTCTGAAAATTCGAGCATCTCAGTCAAAATGTGCAAACATTTCTTATTTGTAGCCAGAAGTAGGAGGAAGGAGGTGTGGGGGCCTGTGTCCCCCCTCACTACAGATGAAGGGAGCCCCATTGACCGTAAGTATCCAGCAAGGGCAGCAATACAGGGCAGAAGTGCGGCCGACAGGGAGTGGTGGCAACCTTTCAAAGTGATCTGCGCTTCCTATTCTAAATGGCTTTGGGCCAACATCTGATGACCCGGCCCGCAGAAGTAAGTTAACTGTCTTGCAGTTTCCTATTTTCAATATATGATGGATATACCTAATGTACAAGCAATGTGAGATGGATGACAAGACTAGGAGCCTCATTTATCAAGCATCAGCACCTGTTATTACTACTCAGTCCAATATATTTGCCTCAGCAGCACTCACTACATGATTTAACAAACCAAAAATAGTCAGCACTGATGTGTTCACCATTCGGCGACTAATTTATCACGGCCGCCATAAACTTCTCGTTGGCCGGCACTTATCTCAAAGCTGCGCAGATTTATTATGCTGCTGTAGGTTAGGATCCCACGGACCACAATGGGAGCACAATGTACTGTCTTTTTGCTTTTGCATAATATTATACACATTTCTTTGCTTTAGTGACTATAATGAAAATGCAGGACGAGATGTCACCAAATGTCATTTTATTATTTTCTTGTAAAATCATTTTTTTTGGTAACAATGTGCACTTTGGAGCACAACTAAAATGCAGCCTAAATGCACTGCAAAATTCATCCCCTTTGTGCAAAGCAATGATATCCTATAACTGTAAAAAAAAACTGCCTGCTAAATACAGCACCAGTCTTATTGGCATGTTAAAAATGAATAAATCTGGCGTGCAGTGCCTAAAAGTTGCCGGAACAGAGTGGCGGTGACTGGTGCTGTTGTACTTGGCATACAGGTCTAACAGTCACTGACATACCCCTCGATTCAAAGAGCAAAAGTTAATTGATTTCGGATCGAGAATCGTAAGTTTGGGTGGGTGTTAGTCATTTTTTCCTGTTTTTTTGGCCATTTACGACTCGCACGAGCCTACGTACGAATGCGTATATGCTCTTACGATCATCGCACGTTCGTTCCTAAATTTTAGGATCAAAACGTAAAACTTAGGATCAAATCCTAAAACTTAGGATCAAAACGTAAAACTTAGGATAATCGAATGTGTTTAGGTGTGATTCAGAGAACAGTTTTCAAACCTCTAAATACGTTTTAAAAGAAAGCCACTGCCGACACCTTTTAGCAGTCGTATTGCTGTTCTTGAACAGGTTTTTTGGCTATGTGGAGGAGTCTGCGCATCTTGAGCTCCAATGAACTGCATGTATCAGCATGGCCGAGGCCATAAATTGTATGGCAATGCATACCTGATTCATGTATGCCTTATAAAAGCATTTTAATGTGGACCTTAATTAGTCCTTTGCATGTAAACCTTTATTTTGCAATATATTTGCGTTAATTAAAGAAATTTATGTCCTTTGGTATTTATTTTTAAATTGATGTACTAGAATAATATTTTTAGATTGCATATATTGGTGTAGTTGTTTACCTTTGCTTTGTTTAATTATTTAAGCACATCTTTGGTCAGATGCATCACACTTACTGAGGAGAGGAGAGCGGGATAAAGTGCAGGATGTGGGTTACTGCTGTATTTTGCACAGACACAGCAGAGCTGGGGGCACGGAAAGGTCAGAAATCAAAGAATCCAGAGCAACACAGTCACAAGGCCCTTTCTGTTTGCAGGCTGCCCGATAATTCCTGAGCCGCCATCTTGGCTGTTTCTAGGCTCATAACATGCAGAAGTTGCTGGGTTTTTTTTTTATATTTGAGAGCAATCTGTATGTAGAGGGTGTGGGTAACCACACACAAAATTTTAAGTTGTACCATTTGAAGCCAAAATATTAAAATTAAATCCACAAGTAAAAAATGCAAGCTAACAAAAAATTAAACAAAGTAAGATTTACTTATGCAAATGCATTCATTAATGGTTGGTTACTACAAAATGAATGAAATAAAGAAAAATAAAAGACCAAATATTTAGAATGCACTTTAATGAGGTAAGTTTGTAGTGCGCAGCCGCAAGATCAGAAGGATTTACGTCCAGACAAAAAAGGAAAAAGGGCAAAACCAATGTTGCAACCTGAGAAATGAAACGGAAAATTCAGGATGGAAACTGACATAGGTCTGATTCCCGAACTGCCATACGAACGGACGTATATTTTAGGATAGAAACGTATTTGCTTATAGAATCACTCGCAAGTTCATACGAACGCACGAGCGGACGTGAAAAATAGGATGATCGGCACCCAAATCCAAGCTGTTACATGTTTCTTTGAATCGACCCTATAGGCTGGGCAATTGCTACTGCCTCAATCCAATCTGATAATTTAACATCAGGCATTTCTACTTGCAGCACCATTCTGTAAAAATAACAGTGCCAACATATAAGGCAGACATTTAAGCCTGCAAAATGGCGCAAAATGGCCATTTCATTTGTTTGCTGGTCTATACATCCTTTGTTTTACAACAAATCTGAAACCTCATGGAAACACCCAAGTTAAGGGGGGCTCTGCTGTAACCCCCTCAGAAACATTTTGCTCTAGAGACTTTAAAAAGAAGTCAGGAAGTGTCCTCTGCAATCAAGATCAATATCTCGAACTCTATTGCCATTTATAAAGCCTTGCAAGCAGGCTTCCAGAACGCAGCTGCCACACATACATAACAGTGCCAACCAATATCAATTGATAAACACATAAACACCATACACGATTGTCTCCTTTATAAATACAGTTACATTGTGCCAAATACAAGTATGTAGAATCCCCCTCCCCTAGTGATAGTACCCTTTATAAGACATCATTATCAGTTTAAATTGAGGGGGTCCCCCCACCTCAAACACTTCACACTACATGCAACATAAACAGCCAGCCGAAATTGAAAAGGAAACAGTTCTTAGTAGAATTTTGCAACCTTGGTGCCCCGATAAGCAAAATTATACTGTTTTGTTACTTCAGTGTTAAGAGGCGCAGACAATAAACAACCATGTCCACATGGATAGAGATAGAGAGATGGTAGCAAAACTAGCTGTCACTGGGGGTGCAGGCCTATGTACACCGTAACAGCTCTTTTTCCAGGACCACACCCCTGCTCACACTTTAACACACCTGGGTCTTTTGTAAAATTTGACGTTGCACAGCCCTGTCACTGTTCACTGTACTGCTTACTAGCAGTACATTGGCCGCATGGTGGCAAGATAGACATGGCTTCCGTCCACCACATTTCATTCCAACCACCAAAACTTTGTTGAGGTGACGAACATCCTCCTTCAGTTTGTACTCAGGTTCGAAGACTCTGTACCCATCACCTACCACTCTTAACTGGGTGCCCAGTCCATTCCATCAACCTCTGCATGCCTATTCCCTGTTTTCCCCCACTGTGTCCATAGTCCCCACCATCCTTCCCTATGTGTCCAATCTCTTCAATGCTCCACTGTTTCCTGTAACTATTGTCTACTGTTCCACACCCACCCGAGTTCCAATACTCACCTAGTTTTGGAAACCATTTGCAGCATTTGCAATCCCTATGCTGTGTGCACTCCTACTATTCAACATTGAGATCTGACTGTCTGCCAGTATATATTCCTACATTTTATCTACATATTACTGCATATTACAGCTACAAATGAATTTTGACTTTTAGGTAAAAAAAAAACATTTCAAAATGCAAGCTCAACTTTTGCTGCAGGCCCTGGGGCCAGCTTTGGAACCTGGCCAACCCTACTTTGTAGGTCACTTTTGCCTTTCTTTAGTGAGTCAGAAACGCAGCATAAATATTTTGAGGTCATAATTTTCTTAAATGTACAGAATAAACGCCTGCATTAAAAAGTGTAAAGTCATCTTAAGCGTGATTCATGTGTGAGTAGCCATTTACAGAGAGCCAAAATTCCGGGGAGAATGATACTGCTTACATTATCAAATGTAAGCTCTGCACTGCTCCTGAGGGAGGGGATGACTGAAGCTAAACAGAAGGTCCTTCAGTGTTCAGCATGATGTCAGTAACAGTGTTACGGCTCCCCCGAGTCAACTATTATTTTTAAAATAGGTCCCACAACATCACATAGCTCGTAAAACATAATTTAGTGCCGCTGGAGTGGAAGAAAAATGTCATACATCTGCGGGTAATTACAACAGGGTGCACAACATGTTTTTATTAACTCCATTATAAAAACAAAATGAAAGCATGACTCTTGCTAAGTGAGTGTTGTTTGTTTTTTGCCATGTACGACACCTTTTTCAAATACGCTTATTGTCATTTTAAACATACACATACTTATTCTAGCTGTGGCTCCATCGAACTGTATTGTAACAAGTTACTTAAAAGTATTTGTTGAAATGGTAACAAACAAACTGTATATATACAGATATAATAAAACCGATTTCTCCTGCCATAAACCTTCTATATTTCAATGTTAAATCAGGATGTCCCAGTGGAGAGAAACAACACCTGGGTGTTATTCCTCTCCACCGGTACATCCCGATTTAACACAGAACTATAGAAGGTTGATGGCAAAAGGAGACCATATGGTCCATCCACTCTGCCCTAACGTGTGTATGTTCCTTAGGATTAGATTTATGCTTATCTCAGGCACGTTTAAATTCACTTGCTGATGAGCTTTCAACTACCTCTGATAGATATTTGTTCCAAAAGTCTACTACTCTTTCTGTGAAATAATGTTTTCTGACGTTCCTCTTGACCCCCCCCCCCCCCCCTTTGGGTTGTGCCCCCTTGTTCAGTAAGTTTATTCCTAACAATACTTCCAAAACTTTTTCAACCCTTTCTCATGTTCCCCCTTCCCTTCTTTCCTCCAGACAATACAAATTAAGTTCTCTGATAAGTTTTAAATTTAAGTCCATCCACTATTTTTGTTGCCTGACTTTAGACCTGCTCCTTTTGAACATTATCATTTGATAGGTAAGAACTGCCACAGCTGTGGCCTCATCAGAGCTTACTACAGCGGCATCACAACCTCCCTCTTCCTACTGGTGATACCTCAAGCTAGACAGCTGAGCATCGTGCTTTCTTTTCCCACTGCATCTTGCAGCTTTAAGTTATCAGTATCCCTAAATGTCTTTCTTCCGAAGTCCTGGCTTACACAGTACTGCCCACACAATACTCAGAGGGGGGGTTCCTTTTACCCAAGTGCATGATCTTTTGTTGGCCGCCCTCGACACCTGCACTATTACTCACTTTTTTTGGACCGCCTGTTCTTGACAGATGTACAAATGTGCTACATTCTTTCCATGTATTCATTGTTTAATTAACTGTACTGCATAAGGGCTGGTTACTAACTTGGGCAACTTGATGAACTTATTTGTCTTTATGGTTAAGCTTATGTCATGATCACTGATCAACAAAGTGATGATACAAAATAAAATCACTTAGGACTCTTCTTCACAGGTCATCTCCATCTTCAGAGAGGATTTGGGTATGTCATCCTAAAAGAGTGAGACACTTAAAGTGCTAAAGTTAATCTGCTAGCTGCTCCGATCCAACAAAGAAAAAAATATATATACTTTCACATATACTCTGTCTGCCAGAGCACCACAGCACAATATCGGCATAGAGGTGCGCTGGGCACTGTGAAAGCATGTCCTGCAAACTTGTTTGGCCACTGATGTGGACTGGTGGACCGTGGAAGTAGGTACGTGCTGATACCTGGTATCGGGCAGCTGCATTTTGCACAGTAAGGTAGGGGATGCCGCTTACTGCCTAGTTGATTAAATAATCCCCCCCCCCCAGTCGATTTTGTCCAGAGGGTCACGTTGAGATTTAATTTATTTTAAATGCAAAATTCCTTTCCAACAATCTGTTTTCACTTTGCCATCAACCCCCTCCACTGTGATGCCCAGTCTATAGGAACTGGACCCCCGAATTGGAACTGGAAACAGCAACAATAGGTTTAGTAATGGGACATGCTCCCATTGGCACAACATGACGAAAGGTGAGGTTACAAACTTGCCCATGACTTTTATCTGTTCTTCTTAGCTAATATAATAAACAACAAACAAAGTTGTGGGTTCGGCAAGTTTGGCTGAACTTTGAACAAATGTTTGTGTTTGGGGACCCTATCCTGGTCCCCACTGAAATCAATAAACTTTTGGGGGGTGGCTGTGGAGGGGGGGGGGGCAGTGTGCAGTGTGCAGTGTGCAGTGTGTGCAACAGAAGCTTGCTGCTTAAACTTACATCTGCCTGGGTCGCATTTTAAACTGGCCCCAGTTGGGGCTACAGAATGATGGCCACCAGCTCCTATGAGTAAGGATGAGTAAGGACACTTCTAATGCCAGCACTATAGGAGCTCATAGGAGTTGGCAGCCATCCTTTTGTAGCCCCAGCTGGGGGCAGCTTTGACTGCTGCTGCCGCCGAAACTGCCTCCGCCACACTTCCTCGCTAACAGAAGAGGATCGAGTAGAGGTGAGTTACAGCAGCTTCCTTCTACTTTAACCTTAGGTGAAGCTGGTTGATGGGCAGCTCAGCAGCCCATCAACCAGCTTTTCCATGTTCGAGCCAGACACCAAACTCGAACACAGACTTCTTGGTTCGGGTTCACCCATCTCTAAACATAATACAAAAACATAAAAACAATACATTTACTGAATATACTGATGTACTATATGTACTGTACTTAAATTCAAAAAAAATTTTCATAATCACTTCAACTGCTGTGCTGTTCCATTTATGTATTAAGATTTTTTTTTTCATATAGTAAAAGAATGACTCTTACCTTGACACAAATTCTGTGCATTAAGTTCATAACCAGAGGCACACTGCATAAGTTGCACTGTGTTAGGCAGAGCTCGTGGTACTTCGGGAGGGCTGTTGGGTCTTTCCACATATGTGTCTTGTCTGCTGACTGAAGTTTGCTGAGGTCCAGAGACTTCTGATGCCCCCGTGTCTTCTTGGCCATTATTTACCAAGATCTGGGCAGTTCTTGGAAGACAAAGGTATCCTCCATAATGATTGACGCATTTCATCCCTCCCTTGCAAGGTTCTTGCATGATGCCACATTCATCGATATCTGCAGAGAAATAGTTGTGTTAGTGTTCTGTAGTTGTCTAATTTTTTTTTCAGAATAACAACTTAAATAAAAAAAAAATTATATTAATAGGCAATTAAAAAAATATTCAGAATAATTTGGAAAAAATAATTGTATATAGATAAAATAGCGACAAGCAGTTAGTGTTTAGTGTTATTGAAAAAATTGATTGCTGCTGAATATCATAGTTTCAGAGATAATGATATTGGAAAAGTTTTGACCCCCATACAAAATATTGATCTTTTGTTTGGGTTTTAGGCATCAATGATTAATGATCAATATTAGGAGAACAGTAATGTGAAGAACCCGCGCTGCTATCTTAAGGCTTGAATTTAGAAAACACTATGGTTACTTAAATTGAGAACTGCTCGACGTGTTAGAACCTCTTATCCCAAATAGAGAGTGTATAACAAATATAAATATATAAACACAGAGCAGAAAGAATGCCTCTATTAGGTCTAATTAGGAGGTATTGGCTCCTTGGTTGGCTCCTATTCTTAGAGACACTACTCCTTTAACACTTCTAGTGTCAAAATTCAAATTAGGAATACAGAGCTCATTCTTAGAACGCTGCACCTTTAGCACCTCAGGTATCAAAGTTCAAATTGTAAATATAAAACTACAGAGAAATGCTGCTAGCAGTTTTCTTAACAGGTGACACTGGCTCTTTAAATAGTCCTTGTTTATATAGTGGTAGAGTTATAATTCTCCCTCTTCCATTCAAAGTGATATCTGGCTGTAGTTCTTTCTTATACAGTATTTTCAGTGCCCATAAACTTATAAAGTCACCACTGTGCCCGTCACCGTTGCTAGGTACTCTTACCGGCTGGTGAATGAATATAGAGCTGTATATATTAACTCCTCTTAGATCTTTCTCCTCTGTGTAGATATCCAATTAGGGGCTATAGGTGCTGGTTGCACTAGATTTCAGCTCACCAGGGTAGTACAGGTGTAGGATAAAACAAAAGAGAGAAAATCTAGTGTATTCCCGCTTTTTAATGTTAAAAATTATAAAATGCAACCTACAAGTGCGCACTCACATTTAAAAAGTGACAAATCGCTTGTTTTAAGGATAGGCGAGGCTCTCACCTGACTCCAGTCACCACGGCCGTTGGTGTTACTGTTTAGAAGGGCGGGATAGCTATCGCAAGTGGATCCTCTTTGGTTTCATATGCCTGTCGCCATCAACCTTGATGGCGACAGGCATATGAAACTTTTTAAATGTGAGTGCGCACTTGTAGGTTGCATTTTATAATTTTTAACATTAAAAAGCGGGAATACACTAGATTTTCTCTCTTTTGTTTTATCCTACACCTGTACTACCCTGGTGAGCTGAAATCTAGTGCAACCAGCACCTATAGCCCCTAATTGGATATCTACACAGAGGAGAAAGATCTAAGAGGAGTTAATATATACAGCTCTATATTCATTCACCAGCCGGTAAGAGTACCTAGCAACGGTGACGGGCACAGTGGTGACTTTATAAGTTTATGGGCACTGAAAATACTGTATAAGAAAGAACTACAGCCAGATATCACTTTGAATGGAAGAGGGAGAATTATAACTCTACCACTATATAAACAAGGACTATTTAAAGAGCCAGTGTCACCTGTTAAGAAAACTGCTAGCAGCATTTCTCTGTAGTTTTATATTTACAATTTGAACTTTGATACCTGAGGTGCTAAAGGTGCAGCGTTCTAAGAATGAGCTCTGTATTCCTAATTTGAATTTTGACACTAGAAGTGTTAAAGGAGTAGTGTCTCTAAGAATAGGAGCCAACCAAGGAGCCAATACCTCCTAATTAGACCTAATAGAGGCATTCTTTCTGCTCTGTGTTTATATATTTATAAATGATCAATATTAACACACCCATTTGGGGTAGATGTGGAACATGTAACTAGGTGTCTAATGTCAATTAGCAACCATAGGGATGGGATATGGTTTGACTTTTCTCTTGGTTAATGCAGTTAGCAGCCAATACACAAGATGGCAGCAGTAAGAAAAATGTAGCACCGGCATATATAGTATGTAGGTCAGGAGGTTGGCATCAGGAAAGACAAACATAAAGCAGTTAGATTAGGATGGAACTAGCCAAGATAAACTTAGAAGGAGATTCAGACTCATACTGAGAATGGCTTTGACATGTGCGGCATGTGTTCAGATTTATACAGTTTTAAAGATGTGCTGGATCAGAGGGTATTTAAACTGAAAGCTATTTAGTTGCAGCTGATGAGCTGAAGAGAAGCCCAAATAAGGGAAACAGCTGTGAGCAACTTGGTGTTTTTGAGATGTGGAGTCTTTTGAATTATTGCAACAGAACTGTGTGTAATTGAGGAACCCTGGGTGCAAAGAACATCTGCTTCTCACCATTCTGTCACTAACATGGCAGTAGGTGGGTGGCAAAGACAATAACCTTTGTTTGGGGTGCCAAAAACTGAAACCATGAGAGAGGAGTTTTAACTGCCTTAAAAAAATAAAAATTGGAGGTTTCATATTGACTTTTGCCATTTGCTAAATTACCCTACAGCCTGGTATAATGGATAAGTGATTTTGGTGTTGTCGGTAATTTAGCCTGGGGACACCTATTAGCACGAGGAACTGAGCGAAGATAGGTAACACCTATGAAGGTAAAACTGTAAAAGGATGTAATAACTATGTAAATAATACTTTGTCTTTTATTTTGGGTGACTTGGTTCAACTTGTTGGAGGATCGCCTGAAGCTGCATACACATTGAGTTGGGAATATGATGTAACCATTTACAACTTGTTGTGTGTTCCTCCTACTTGACATTAGGGTATTTTAGTGAGAGAGTAAGGAGGATTCCTGATACTGTAAGCTGGGTATATGCTCTACATCAGGGATTCCCACATGGGAGCTACATGTGGCTCGTAGGCCCCTGCTGTGTAGCTTGCAGGCTGTCTGAGGTTAATAATGAGTTGGGCAGGGGGACGAGTGTGCATTCTTACCTGCACTTGCTTTCCAGCCTTATCACATTGAGGACAGAAGCTGAAGACCTCTCTATGTAGCTGTACTTTTTTGAGGAGATGAAGGGGGATTAGCACACAAAATAAGGTTATGCCATATGACACCAAACTCTTGATTTTGCATTGGGCTCAGTGGTCAATGTGGCTCCTAATGTGAGAGTTGGGGACCCCTTCTCTACACTGTCAAATTGTTGGATAATATGCATTACTGAACCTGCTGTAATAATTTCACTGCTCTGCTAAAACTAACGGAAATCATTGGTCCTGGGATACATTACTAGTATATAAATATTTATGTGTGCAGTTATTAAGTATTTAACTCAATACACATATTTAAATATTAATATATTCATATCCCCCATTTTACAATTTGGAAATTCTGAACTAGCAGCAGAAGACACATTACCTTTGCATTGCTGTCTTAGGGGGTCCCACTCATATCCATCAGTGCATTGCTAGAAGAGAGTAGAACATTTCAAAGACAGCTGTATCATCATTTTCAATGGTAAATGTTATAATATAAATATTGATGTAACTCTTGTGAACCAAGGAGACCCAAATTGTGGATTTTATTTTAGCATCCAGGTTCAGGATCAAGGCTCTTATAGGGAGTAAAGGAGATGAGCCTTCTGGAATCCAAGTTTAAACGTCTTCTTGTAGTTTTCTTGTTGAAAATAATAACCAAGCTATCTGGCACACAGATGTTCCTTGCAACTCTTTTAAAGGTTCATTGCGCTTAGGGTGTAACGTTTAGTGGATCATCTGTTTTTTATGGTTTATTTGTAGTTTTCTATATTTTGTGACTTGCATGCAGCTTGCAGGACCACCATCAGAATATTCAAGGTGCTATACCATACCAACATCATGTGCTCTGACTGGCTTTACCCTATCCTATAGGATTGATGGCATTAAAAGGTATATTTCTTTAAACTTAAAAGAGATTTGTTGTGTTATTACTAAAAAACAACATATTTTAATAAATTCTGGAAAACATCAGTGGTTAAACACGTTTAAAAAAACACCAATGTTGGTAAAGTGTATACTTTGTTGTGTAATTATCTACTACCATATTTTATTTTCCTTCATATTGTCCAGAACCATTAGCAACAAGGCATCTGACTGCAAAAATGGTATGCTCATAATCCATCAAAATAAGTCAGGATGATCCACTTTGCACAAGACCCACAACTAAGCTTGTAATTCTCCAATACAAGTGTAAGGGTCATCAATGCTGGTGCTTCAGTTTTATGTCTCCTGCTGTTATTTATGTGCCTTTTGTTTGTGATAAACTGGGTATTCCCTTTCTTGAAGCTGTGGCATTCACTGCATTTTGACTGGCCACGACATGAGCTCTTTGCAGCACCTCCAGCCCTATCCCATTATTGGGCCTAAGGCTCACTGATTTTCTGTTCCGGTATTGGGCTTAGGCCTTCTATTTCCTATTAAGTTCTAGGACTCTTACTCTCTTGATTTATGTGTTTGTTCTAGTTGTTCTGCTGTTGCTGTGCCCTGTGTTTCCCCTTTACAAGTCTGCCACCACCAGGGCGCTGCTTGAGTTTTGTGCCCCATCCCCGTTATCTGGGGCTCAGATGTGGGCAAGTGGGCGGTATCAGACCCACTATTGGGTACTGGGCCTCCCCTGCCTTGGGTATAGCTAGTGAACTCTACTTCATTCGTATTGTACCTCCCCTGCAATATTATTACTCTGTAATTGTCACTGTAAAAAAATAACTAAATCAGTACAATAGATGCACCTGCCAGAACACCATCCAATCAGGTCTGTTTTGCAGGACAAGCAATGATCTACTGCTCTGTATCCTTCTGTTCGTCCCTCTGTGCACCTTTGAATTCTGGGAAGTGCACTATATTTTGAATGAAGTACCCTGCTGGAACTACAGTGGATTAGGAGGCATTAAAGTGCTACTACATTTTTAAATTAAGTAAGAAATGGACGAGATATCAAGGTTTACCTGTTCAGCTTATGAAAAAAGTGGGCGTGGCCTTTGGATCTGTGATGCTGCATAATAATTAGCTTTCTGCGCTGACAGAAATTTAATGAATTTGGAGGAGGAGGCAGAGAAGGAGGCGGAGGGGGGAGGGATCAGCGATCCTGTCCCTGTCTGCTGAGCTGATTAGGGGATGGGATGAAAAAGAGTGGCATTAGCTGAACCTGTAATATCTCAGCCATTTTTGCTTCAATTTAAAAATTGAAAACAATTTACCTTTGCCTGTAGTATAACTTTAGGATAAAGAGCAGGGCCTCACTATCCTTTAGGATAAAGAGCAGTTTGTGACATGCAATAAGAAGTAGTAAGATGCATGGGTAGCACAGCAGAATATGAGGATGATTTAAAGTGTTTCTGCCATATGCTCCCGTTTTCTGGCAGAAAAATGTTCCTTCAACCCTTGAAAGTTGTAGCAGATAATGGACAGCCAGTAAGATGTTGTTCTATAGACCAAATAGGATTTTCTATTCCATTTCCGGAAAAATTGGATCTCTTTCTATTTTTTTTTATTAGCACGATGTTCCTCAGACCATGGTGGTCTTCTCATTCAGGTTGGAGGCTCATGGCTGCTTTAGTATTTTCTTTTAAAAAACAGAAATTGCGACCTAATATTTTCTTTGGTAGACTGGTACGGTGGATTAGACAATCCTAAATGCAGAATTATTGAGAAAATTCAGTCAAACTGAATCTGAATCAAATTTATCTCCTTTAAAGCAACCATTTTTTTGCTTTGTAGCAAATAAATTCCACCTATATCTGCTATTATGGTTTTTGTTGAATTGAGCTATCTGACAATACTGCTTGGTGCAAGTAACTATTAATACAAAGTTAAACACAGTAAGACTGCCTTAAAGTGGTCCTATGCTAAGCGGGGGTTTGGGGGACTGGAGGTGGGTTTGTATTTTTCATTACCACCAAGGATTCATTAGATGGCAGAACTATAAAAGTGACTGTGAATTGGATTGAGGTTGATTACAGTAATCAGCTTACTTGCCACTGGTGTAACAACAGTGCTACAAGAAGAATGCCGGTGAGTTTATAAAAATAGGTGGGGTGCATCTCCCCATTTAAATTAATTGCCCTGTGTGGGAAGAGCAGCAAGTTTGGACCCACAGTTGAATTCTGTAAGTTTTCTATAACTAGTCTGTGGACTTTTTCGTGCTGGGGCCTAACTGCAGCCAGATAAGTGAGGTTACAGCTTTCTTCCTTCTCTTTGCCATAAGTTAATCCCTAAGCCATGGGTATCACAGCAACCAGGGTGGTGTCCCTCGAACAGAAATCCATTTCTTGCGCCTCCATAACTATTCGGTACCTGATGCCAGTCACACGTTTTCTGTCTGCTGTAACCTAATATATAGGCAGATGTCCCCAGTGGCTTCACAAGTGGCTTCCCCTGTGGCTTCACAAACAGCAAAGAGTAACTAAAATACAGATTTTGGTTGCAAAGTGACTCTGGTATTCTTGTTGCAAGTCTTACCGTGTATGTGATGGTCTCATCGGCATCTTGTGTTGAAATTGATTGGATCAAGGTAGCAAAAAACAGAATGCCCAGCATGCTGAAATGAGAAGAAAACAAGTTAAGAGCAATGTACAAGTTATGATATATTTATAACGAGATCTGCTAACTTACTGGCCCCCATCACCAAAGAGAAACAACAGAAAATACTGTCTTCACCACCAAAAATTCTAGTATGCTACACCCAAGCTATTCACAACATTGAGAAACAATACTGAGGATCCACAATTGCAGCCTGTGGGAGGCACAAATTAAAGTAATATCAAAATCTACATCTTTATTATACATCTATTAAAGGACAACAGCATACAATAATAAAAAATAAACTATAATAATAATAACAACAACACACAAACAACAAATAAAGGGCAAGGAACAGGGCGAGAGCATTAAATACATAATATTTACATATATAAATTATGCAAATGTATATATGCCCTACCTTTGACCCGGATCACTAATGTGAAATCTCTATCACCAAAGGGGGCCCTAGGAAAAATATGCCTAAAATCTTGTCTCCAGGTGGGTGTTAAAATAGAATTAAGGTAAGGGGGTGAGAGGGGGAGTTAATATTTGGATGCCAATGGTCATGTATCTGTATTGCTGGTAAAATATTTCAGAACTTAGGGCTCCACTGGTAAATTTTACCCAATTTTTAAGAAGAAATGTAATGATAGATCATCACAATCTGAATCTAGTTGGAGAGGCAGGAGCAATGTCAGAAAAAGAAGAATATTAGTAGATTCTTGGAACATCCAGCAGATGTAGCTGGGAAATCAACAGTAAGTAAGTGAATTTAAACATGCCTGGGATAAGTCTACATCTATTCTAGGATAAAAAAAAAGAATATACAAAAACTAGACAGACTAGATGGGCCATGTGAAGAAAAAAAAAGTCTGAGTTAACTACTGTACAGCAAACCTTGCTAAGTAAATATTGTAAGGTTTGCTAATTTTACAGAATAATGAATTTTGCTGTGAAATTATCTCTTTTAAGTTTTACATGCAATGATAAAGTTCCCAGTGACGATACCTGTACCTCGTGGCCCCGGCTGCCACCAAGAGCACACTGTAGGTTTTTGTTAATACAGGTCTTGAAGACCTTAACCGGCTGAAATGAGAAAACCCGGAGAGATGTGGATTTGTGGATCAAGATAATAGAGCAGCCCAAGATTAAGTTATATATTTAATTGCTTTAACAGTACACTAGACAAACTATATACATACAATGAATAGATGCAATAGAGGTCAAAAGGGCAATTACAAGTGGACAAGTCACAGTCTGAAAGAGCAGATATAATGTCAGTTACCTTATTGATGATTGTTAATAGATGATAAACAGTGATGCAGACAACCACAGGGTTTGAGTATAGCCTGCTAGATCCTGGTACTCCCTCCACATGTATGTAAGACCCAGAAGAAAAGTCAGTGGCGTCTCAGAGATGCCAGCTAAAATAAAAAGGTCTTATAACTTTCCATAAGAAAGCCGTAGGTCACTGGTTCTGGTGCCTGCATAGTCACGTGCTACATACACTATGGGACCAGACATGGCTGTTTAATTTGGCTTCTAGTTCTAGTTCTCCAGAACTCTATTTATGAGCCTCCTAGAATGAATCCATTTTAACCCTGGCATATGATTCTTAGAATATGAAAATGTGGTCAGTTTAGGAATAACATGCACAGTGGATTTACAATTCCATGTACTGGGCTGAAACCAGCATGTCTAATTGATTTCTTTGTAGCTTGCCTCTAGGACAAGGCTCACTGCAGGCGTTTTTCTTTGGGTCAGATCTTTCGGCTCCCGGCCTTAGGTAAGAATTGTGACAGGGATTCTTTTGTAGCTGTCTTTTTGTATCATCTATAGGGAAGCCATCTGTAAGATAGGTGCAGATTGCCCTCACACCTAAGAAATCAAAGTGCATTTTAGCTAAGGCCCTTTGTTACAGACATGGGCATATAAGAGATAGGATATAATAATGATGCTCTACATTTGTGAGCTCACATGTTTGATCCCTCTTGCTCTAAATTAGCCTCCTCAGATGTGGGGATCACAATCATGTGTTCCAGTAACTAAGGAAATACTGGAGTTCTTACCTGGGGTGGGATGCCTCTTATTACTGCTGGGTGAATCTTCCAGGCTCTGTTATGTGGGGGGCTTACTCTTGTCAATGGTAGGATTTTGTGATTTACAGGCAAAAACTATATGAAGGGCTTTACTCAAGGCCAGGAAAACCACTCCTATTTGAGCAACATAAAGCCACAGGAAAATAAGAAACTTGAAAGTTTCATGCTGATAATTAAATCACAGGTAAGGGGCAAAATATTTAAACAAATTTTAATTTTAAATTCTAAAAGAGGAAAAATATAAGGCAAAACCTTACAAAAAATAAGCCATTCACAGCCCATCTGAATGGCTGGGTTCATGATCCCTCCTCAGCCCTGAGATACCGGGGATGCGGCCAAGGCCTGCAAACATGCCGTGGGCCTGCCAGAAATGTGATTTATTGTGGCAATCACCAGGGTCTCACACTAAGGGGTATTCCACTTTGGGGTATATAATCCCCCAAATGAAAGTGATTGACAAAAAAAAAAGGTACTCACCTTTTGCCCCCTGCCGCTGATTAATTGGAGTCCAGCCTGTGCTGCCCCGGGCCAGAACATGGTGTTCAGATTGATGGCATGTCAGACAGGAGACCCCCACCAATCACAGGAGAGACAGTGGAAACGCCCCTGTGAGTGATAGCGTGGGCGCAAGGCAAACACGGTAGCGCCAGTCAATGGAGTTGGCGCTGCACAATAATGAATCCAGCGATCAGATGAGTTGTTGATTTTTGGAGTAGGACTGATTAGCTACATGGGGCTAAAGGTAGGTACTATTTTTTATTTTTTAATTTAGCTAGGGAACAGTTGATTCGGTGTCCACTCTAACTCTAATAGGTGTTTTGCAGGTCTGTTTTGCCTGCTCTGGAGTTTCTTAGACTCCAGGGTCAGAAAAAAGTTTGATGGGTCCACTTTAATATGGACACTGCCTCAACTGTCCCCTGGCTAAATTAAATATGTATAACTTTTTAGTACTCCTGAGATTTGCCATACATGCTCTGTGGACCACAAAAGTCACTTTTTACTGTCTGCAAAACTGAAGGCTGAGGACCAGGGCCATTTGCACATTGCACTGCTTGGAATATAAGACAAAAGGAAAGTTTCCCTGTGACTGACATGTCAGATCTGCTGACTAGTGAGTTTCATAAAAAGCTGCAAACTTTTTACATAGTGCTGCGCCTCAGTATTGTATGTGGCGGTTAGTTATTAATGACATAGAGAGCTGAATACTGAAGCTAGGTCCGCTTTGGAACCACAATCATTTCATTTTATATAGTACATGACAGAATGCAAAGAGTCGAAACATACCATTGTCAGAAAACACGTTTTCAAACACGACAAGATTTTATGGATTTTCTAAAGCTGGGAAAATAAAAACCAGGTGCTTCCCCATCTCAAATATGGAATGCTACAACTCAGATAATAAGGGTAACAGATGTAGAAAATGTTTTCTAGAGATCTTCGAGAATTCTGTGTAATAGGCTCTTTCTGTACCACCCTCCACCCATGATCTGACCAAAGACGAAATGCTTGATAAACACGATCGACCCCCCTGCCCCCACACCCACAAAATGATTCAGTGAGGGCGGATTGGTTAGCCAAAACAGTTGCAACAGAACTTTTAACTTTATAAATTAGTACAACAGCCAAGAACAATTAATGTCAGAGATGGTTGTGGAGAGGTGGAGGGAATACACACACTACGTTTGATGGGACTGAGGAAATCTTCTCTCCTCTCTACAGAGGTGTTGCTAGTATCTTAAAGTAGACTCCCAGTCCAAAATGACTCATCTTGAGATTTTTACTGTCCCATGACTGGCCCACAAGCTGCTGAGCATCACCCTAATGTAATTCCCAGCTGAACAACAGGTGTGTGTCGCATCTGAGGCTAGTACTGCAGGGACAGGTCATGGGCGGTGGTGAGTATGGCCAGTGATGGTACTGAAGATTTAATATTGTTGGGGTACATAATGTGGCAGGGTTGGGTATAGTCCCTACACACATGATGCTGAATCTATAGCAGTGCTGGGGCAGAACATGTATAGACTGGGGTATAAATGAATGCTGGTTACTGGGTAAGGGGCAGGGCCACCCTTAGATTAAGAGGTGACCTGTGCAAGATTCAGGAAAGTGACCTCAAACACACCCATTCACACTCAGACAGCAATAGAGACAGACAGAGTGAGAATGAATGAAAGAGGGCACGTGTCCAGACCCAAACCCCACCGTCTGCCATCGCACTAGGACCTGTATGCCCATTGCATTCTAACACTGTAAAACACATTAAATAATAAATATATATTAAAAACATTCTGTGTAATAGCCCTCCAATTGATTCCACAAATGTAATCACTTGAACCAAACTAACTTAAGCTACAGGGAACATAAATAAAAAACAAAGGAACCCCAAGGTGCTGATGACTCACCCCAGGGCACAAGCCAGGGGCCAGCAGCCTCCAGGAGCCAACAGGTGGCCTGCTACATCAAGAATCAGGAATAAGTGGTATCCAAGCAGCCTCAGGGACACCTCCAGAAGCTTTAGTATTAGATAGTATTAGTATAGTATTAGATTAGTATTAGTATTAGATAGGAACTAGGAAGCACCAGAGGTCACAAACTAACTCACATGAACACAAAGTCCTGCTGCATAAGTTAAAGAGAGTTTTTTATTGTACCTTAATAGGAGATGAGGGCAGCTCCCAGTGGTGGCTATCCAAACTGTAAATAGAGTGTTCAGTCACCAATGGGACATCCTTAGATCCTGACACTACCCCCCTTTAAGGAACGGGCTCTGAACAGTCTTTTGAAACCAAAAGAGTGCGAGACTATAGAGAAAGAGTCCAGGTCCATGATTCTTAGTTCATGTAAGCAGTTTTTCATTACATTTAGTGCCTCTAGGATACACTGCAGAACTTGAGTCCTGAAGAGAGAGAGCCCAGGCAGTATTGGGTAGTTAACTGGGGCTGGCAGGCCAGAGTTTGCATTTTGGACTAGACATGAGATCGGTGGCAATTCAGGAGGGACCCAGGTGCAGCTTCGTGACAGGGCCTGGGTGCAGATTCAAGGCACAGCCCAGGTGCAGATTCAAGGTACAGCACAGCTTGCCTGCAGGCTCATGATGGTATCCTCTTTGTTGACCTCACAATACAACAACAACAAGCAGTTTTGGGTTCCCCTGCTTCTTTTTAATGTAGGGAAACCCCGCTTTAAAGTGTATTGCTGCATGGTCGGACTAAACATCAAAAGGAAAGGAAGAACACCTCACCCTTCAAAATACCACCACATCACTTTTAATGACACGCAATATACACAGAGAAACATTCACACTACAATACACTGGACAATGACACAAGGACAATTAAAAAATAAATAGTGTGCAGAGGGAAGGTGAAACAACAAGATGTTGTATGTACATATCTAGGAAAATAAGCTAACTGTTCATGAATAACATTATACAGGGTCCTCAGAATTAATAAATCAATCAATTTAATTTGTTAAAATAAAGTGCTTTAATTTAATCCCAAAATACTACTTCAATCAAGAGAAGGGATGGAGGGAAAGAGGAGACTATGATGATTTGAAAGAGAACGATTAAATAAAATAAAGGAAAAGAGAAAAGAGGACACAATGGAAAGGTGATGTAAAAAGAGAAAAAGGAAAGAGAAGAATGTGAAAAGATGATAAAAGGGTGGGAATGTGGCAAAGAGAAAGATGTTGGGCATGTGGATAGGAGTAAAGAGAGAATGTTGTGAGTGAAACATGGAGGGCATTTGGAAAAAGAAAGGAAAGGAAGAGGGAAAAGGGAGAGAATGTGTAAAGGATATGAAGCATAGGAGGATTGTCGAAAAAGAAGGATGGAAGAAATTTAGAGAATCAAGAGTGGGAAAAGAGTGGCTAAAGTATGCTTAAATGAGGCCTCATATGTGCAGGTTATTCAATTCAACTTTATTGGATACAAATCTGAACTTTAAAGTATTGGATACATTTTGGATGGGAATGGTAGGTGCCCACTAGTGTCATTGCTGGTCATCTCACACTCCCAGGTGGAGATTCTACAAAAAATCTGGAGAGGACTTCAACCTATGCAACACAAAGACTATAGACTTAAAGTTGAGCAGAACCAACTGGGCCGGCATTGGAATAAAAAAGATTCCAGGGCTGACCACTGGCCTTCACCTGGGGAATCCTGTATAACCCCCCCCCCCCCCAGGGTGCCACAAAACTCCTTGTAACGGCATTGCGGGTGAGAGGTATGCGCCGTGGGAGCAGGTGGAAGTTAAGTGGTGCGCCTTATGCCCGAATGCACCCCGGCTCAATGATTAATGCCGCTTTAACACGTTCACACTCCTCCATTCCAAAGTACATTCTTTTATGATTACTGCTGGGAAATAAGAATATGTGCGCCAGCCACTTACCCCTGCACTCCTCCAACTATGGTGCTGGATTTCAGAGGCTCAGTAGGGTAAGACAAGTACCAGTCCAAAAATTAAACAGAACAATGCAAAAAGTTCATATACAAAAGGTCGAAATTAAGTGTAACAATTGTTGAGATTTCACCCAAAGGATTGCGGACCCCCTACATTGTGCTGTCTTAGGCACATTCCCTCAGGTGCCTAAATCCGTCACAGGCATCCCTGGAATCTATATTCCAGGGCTGCCTGATTCCTTCCCCCAGGGGCAGCTCAAATCGGAATGCACCCCCGGTGTGAACCCCCTCCCCCCGAGTCCCGAAAAAATGTTTTCTGCCCAATCCAATGTCGCATGCATGAGCCACAGTTGCACTACAGTAAACCTTTAGTCGGATGCTCACCAGGCATTTGTTGATGGCCGGCGCGGGCACGCACCCTGTTAAAGGGTAGCGAGGATGCGCCCACTGGTGCGCTGACTGGTCCAGAGCCTTTAAATGGGCCATAGGACTGGGGAAAGGTGAGTTCTACTGGACGACCTTGGAGCTTTCATACAGTGGGGCATGCCGAACTGAGGTTCCCCGGGGCAAAGACTTGTAAAAATCCTAGATTTTGGTCTACTTTAAACCAGACCTTCAGCAATATTTAATGAAAAGCCCAAACCCTTAAAAACTATTCCACAGCATCTAAAATGATTATATTTTATGTTTTTAGTTGCTTACTTATTATTCTTTCCCCCCGCTGGGCTGAAACTCTGTTCAGGACTCCAGGAAACGGCCACTGCCATCTTGCCTCAGAAGCATCACATGCATAGAAGAGGAGATGGGGACAAGTACAGGGGGGCGGGTTATAGCTGTGCTCTACACAGACAGAGCAGAGCTGGGGTAAGGAAAAGGACAGCAATCCCAGAATGCAGAGCGGCACAATCAGAAGACACTTGCTGTTAGCAGGCTGCCCTAAACTCCATGGGCCAAGAATTGCAGAAAGACACAGTGAACCTAATTGCACACCAGGGGAAAGGGCATACACAGCCATGAGATAGAGAAGGATAAGTATTTATTTGCATTTTTGAGCTTCCTATGTATCTTTAACCAGAAGGGCATCCCCCATCATGATTCTGCATTTTTTTAATTTAGGTTATTGTAAAGAAGATATATGTCCAGGATCATGCCATGCTCTACAATGTAACAAGTGAAAGTCTCACTGTAAAAAGCTATTCAGCTCCTCGGGGTGTCACATTGAGGTTCATGGCTTTGGTTGCAATGTAAAAAGGGCTGCACTTCTTGCTGTTACATTGTTTAGCAGCCACACACCCTGCTGTTACCATGTAATCAGCTCACAGCTGACTACAAGGAGCCAGTGATCTTTGGCCCTTATTCATCAAGCGATAGCGCCAGGTAGTGTCTGACGAGCGCCAGGTAGCGGCAGCTAACGGCGACTACCGACTCAAGTACGCCTGGCGGCGGTCACAATGACGCATTTATCAAGCAAAATGAGGCTAGCGCCGGCGAGAGCGACGGCTAGCGCGGCATTCATCATGAAGCCGCCTGGACCGAACAGCGCCGCTGCAAATTCCCTCACAGCGCCAGGTATGAGCTGTCGCTCCCTGGCGATGTCCAATGCATTTCAATGGAGCAATCTATAATTATTCATAATTAATTGGTAATAATTTTTTTTTTTTTTTTTAATGTCAAAAAATCGGAGAACACTTCTGCAAAAAAAAAAATATGTGCAGAATTGATCTAACAGGTCTGAGATTAATGTATTCATATTACAAAATGATTCTAAAAACATGTATAATGTTACATTCAAAAAATATGGTTGTTTAGGGGTTAAAAACTAGTTAATACACATCGCCGCAAGCGCTCTGGGGTTTAAACAAGGAATGGACAGCGACAGCACATTCGGAGCGTGATTTGTTGATGAATATGAAGCTAGCCGTTCGCTCTGGCCATTCGTTGTCAGGCGCTCACATACAACGCTGGACCTGTGAAACAGCGACGCCCCAGCCCGTATTCAACATTACCGCACACCGACTGAGTCGCTGTCATCAAGCTAATGCCGGCCAAGCACAGCGAATACTGGCTGGCGCTGAAAAAATCACACTACAGTCGCTCATCTGTCGCTACCTGGCGCTATTGATGAATCGGCCTCTAAGTTGGGCATAGTTTAATAGACCAAAGGAGATTTACATTCTGTGATAGTCCACTTCAATCACAGCATGATAATTTGAGGAAGGAAACCAGTTGCCATTGTTAAAGGAAAACCCCCTTTTTGTCAGGTTTTTGGTGTTCTGTCTTATAGTTTTCCTCTTTTGTAATGTAAAATAAATATTTGTGTTAGGATTTGTGCTTCTATACCCATTATTTACTTATCAAAATGCTGTTTCCAAGCTTCTTATATTTCTGTTACTCTGTGTTGTTAAAGTGGGAGTGACTTTCCTGGCTTTTAGTAAAGCTCTTAATACACATTCTGACTACAAATCTCAGAACCCTTCCACTGTAACTGGCAATCTCATCAGCACTTTTGGCTAAATTGAGGAGCAATAATGGGCTTCCAAGGTGAGAACACTGCCAGTTAGCTACTGGAACACAAGATTGGGATCCCCCCTTTCTGAAGAGGTTGAATTAGTGCAGAAGGGTTTAAACCTGGCACCTTTGCCTTAGCCAATCAGATGATTAGCAAGCCAAAGTCGGGAAGCCTCTGATATGTACACATCACTTTGGTGTACAATGTTAACATAAACACATGTTGTTACGGAAAACTTTTTTCATTTATAGCGATGAGTTGCAAAGAAACACATAAGAAAATTAAAAGATAAGCTCAGCACCTTGAGGACATCATTTTGGCACACAATGTTGTAAACTTTAAAAATGTTATTGAAAGTGGAATTACCCTTTAAAGTGGACCAACACTATAAGATTCCCGGGCCGATCAGATCCCTCCCCGCGGGGCATCCGAAATCGGGATGTCCCGTGGGGTGAAACCCCCCAGGACGCCCACAAACCTTACCTTAACCTCGTTCCTACGGCGCCGGCTGTTTGCGAATGGCCGGCGCGGGCGCGCTCCCTGTTAGAAGGAAGCGCGAGACGCGGCCTCCAGCTCTCAGAGCCACTGTGGTTGGACGCCGCTTGTACGTGCATACCACAGCGGCTCTGAGCTCTCTGATTGGACGAGCGCCCGCGTAGGAGCGTGAGGAGGTGAGTGTTTACAGGCGTTCTGGGGGGTTTCACACAGTGGGGCACCCCCGATCGGGGTGCCCCACCGAAGTGGACCAAAACCCAGGATAGTCAAAATCCTGGGTGTTGGTCCACTTTAAGCTTCAAATGTCTTGGATTCTCTTACAGCTATTACCCCTCCATTTGCTATATTTGCAGTTTAACTTTTGTTTTCCTATATGATAATTATTCACAAGCTCCTTATTTGACTAAACGTACAGTATGATAATACAGAGGGACATATTAGCAGATGGCGGTGTATTTGCATTTGCATAGCATCACTTTAGCATTTGTATCCGGATAGTTTGCAGTTATTCTCTATGGGGATATGGAAGTGCTGTGTAGATGAGCTTCAAACGCATCTACACAGACTCTTAGAATAAAATACTTGTTTCAAGACTTTTTTCACAGAATAATCAGTAAGATTGAAGAGAGATGAGTCCCTGGTGATAAACATGATCTTCACATGCGAACATCAAAGATTTGTTATACTAAAAGGCACATTGATTTCATTTCCCCCACTATGTGATGTTTCAGCTTGCTGGCAACGTCCATTGCATAACTGTTATATATAGAGCACAGGGGAGAATTGTAATGCAAACCAAATGATCAGAATTATTTGTAAGAGTAAATTGTAATGCAAGGTGTATAATGCAGCAATCCCCATTCACAATATGCAGTGTGGGAGGTAGGGCTGGCCTTAGGCTTAGTGTTACCCTGTGCAAGATTCCAGGATGGCACCCCCAGAGACACACAAAAACCAAATGGAGAGCGAGTAACAGAGGAAACATGGAAAAGGGGGAGATAGAAAGAAAGAAAGAAAAGAAAGAGAGTGAGAGAAATAAAAAGAGTTTAATAAGATTGCAAAGAAAGAATAAAAGAAAGAAAGAAGGAAAGAGACATAGAGAGCGAAAGTAAAAACAATTGAGAACTAAAGTGGACCAATACCCAGGATTTTGACTATTTTGACTTGCCCCGGGGCACCTCGATCGGGCTTGCCCCGCTGTCTGGAACCCCCCAGGTGGCCGATGCCAACTCATCTCTTCCTGGTCCTACGGCTCATGTGCAAGTGTGTCTGTCCATCTAAACCCTATGGAAGCTGGCGGTCACATGGTACTCCTGAGCACTGCAGGAACACAAATCTAGTAAGTAGTAGCGATAACCCTTATCGCCGGAGGGCTTCACCGCCCGAGATGTCCTTTTCCCAATCGTAAGAGGTGCTGCAGGAATCCCAGAATCGTCCGTGAGGAACCAGGAACAGCCCTTACAAGGGCTAGTGAATTGTAATATAGCGTTTCCCCCCAATAAGAGACAGAACTCAGTATTGAGGGTGAAGATGAACTGTGTTTATTAGTGCCACTCTAGGCCTTATATACACAAGTCTCCATGCAAGGTGGACCTGATGGAGAACTGCATGACACACACACCGACCAATAGCAGCAGGGCACACAATCCCTCAACTCTGCCAGTGACGCAATCAGCAACGCAATAGACGTCTGTAACACAATCAATCAGAACAATGCCATTGTCTGTGACGTAATCAATCAACACAATGGCAATCTGTAATTCAATCCAAACTACAATGACATTGCCTGTAACAGTATCAAAATACAATGACATTGTCTGGAACCTAATTAAGAAAAGGCCAGTGAATGACCCGGTGGGCAATTGAATAGTGATGACATCCAAAAGGCAGAGCGTCTGTCACATAAGTTTATTGTTGGCCTTGATATGCGGCTGTAATTTGGGGAGTGGAGAACTCGTGGCCTTGAGGCCTGCTGCAGGAAAGCTGGTAGTTTATAAGAAAAGTATTTTCTGCTCTTGGTAAACCCTCATATGTCTGTCAATGCCCCTGCTTTGACCATTAAAGCAGACTAACAACCCCCGCAGTGAGTTCTGGTGGCCAACAGTACTGCTGCTATATGACAGGCTGCAGGAGGATGTTGGGGTGCTTCAAATACACTGTTGAAAATAGGGACCCCTCACATAATAAACCATATAGAAACAGAGGCATATAGAAACAGAATGCTGACAGCAGGAGACCACCTGGTATTTAGACACATTGAACTCCAGTTTCTATTGTTTTGGCCTTTCATCTAGTAAAGCCATATCATTTTCTATGTTTTAGACATCATCAGAAACATCCACCTGTTGCTGACACGCCACTAACAGGACTGGGCTGCGTGCGGGTATTGTTCACAGATTCATTAGGATACTGAGGGAACTTGGATTGGGGCCTGTGGAGTCAGTACACACACAAAAGTCTCTTTCTGCAACTTTATTCCACACAACAACTCTCTGTCCAGCAACTTCAGTTTAAACAATAGCAGTCTCTGGATTCATGGTCTCACTAGAGGTTGGGACTATACAACTTTTAGTACCTTTCTGACGGTCTCCAATGTACTGATCCCCAATCCTCCCTATTCCACATGGATTCTCTCACAGAGTCACGCTGTCACACTTACTGGCTTGCTAGAAACGTCTGCTTCACTTTCTGTGTCTATTAACTCTCGATTTCACGTTCTCTCTGGTTGCTTCACTAAGCCTTTTACTCGCTCTGTCCGGTTTAGGCTGGCTCCTGTGCACTGTACTATAACTCTGGTTCAATCACTACACACTGCACTGTACTGGACTCTTACACTCCACAACTGGCAATACCAGGAAGTAGCAGAGATATTTGCCATCTCGGTTTTCCCAGACTGCAATGAGCCGCTTACTATGCTTCTGCTTATTACATGTGTAGCTGCTGTCCCTTATTAAATACAGCTTTACTGTTTACTGTACAGGGATGTTTGTAATGTTTTATGTACCTCTGTTTTCCAGCCGGGCCACACTCTCCCCCTCTGAAAATTATGCCGTCTACAGTGTACACTGGTCTATCTGACCAAAGTTATGTTCTGGTATGGGTTCTTACCCCTTTAACTATTCCCCCTGAGTAGTTACTGGTATACACATTCAGTGGTTTTAGACTGGTTTAGTGTGCTTCCCAAATTCCTACTGTAGTAGTTAAGTGTCTATTTTTTGGTGAGAGGGATGTGTTTACTGAACACATAAACAAATGAAAACAATTTAAAATATTAATAAAACAGTGATAATAATAACAACATCTTATTCTATAAACTCTAACTACATTATGATGCAAATGATTAAAGCAATATTGCATGAGTCCATAAACAGTTTCTTTGGATCAACTTCAGTTTGATCTTTTACATAGAAACATAGAAGGTTGACTGCAGAAGGAGACCATACGGTCCATCTAGTCTGCCCTTATGTAACTGTATGTACTCTTAGGATAGATGTGTGCTTATCCCAGGCATGTTTAAATTCAGTGACTGTTGATTTTTCAACTACCTCTGCTGGAGGTTTGTTCCAAGCATCTACTACTCTTTCTGTAAAATAATATTTTCTAACATTGCTCCTGATCTTCCTCCCTACTAGCTTCAGGTTGTGCCCCCTTGTTCTATCATTAAGTTTCTTCTTAAAAACACTTCCCTCCTGAACCTTATTCAATGCTTTCACAAATTCAAATGTCTCAATCATGTCCCCTCTCTCCCTTCTTTCCTCCAGACTGTACAAATCCTTTGTTGTCTTTTGAGTCTTGAAACCTAACTAAACACTACACTAACTGATAGAACATTTGTATGTCCTGAAATATAGGTGGTTTGTAAGTACTGAAATGAAACTTGTTTCAAATAAACAGTACTTTCATTCTTGGTAAGGCACTTGGGTTACCGAATGTGTCATAGGTTAATGTCATAGGCCTTCTTCTTTCCCTAGTAGAGACCTTTCTACTTGGCAATTCTTCTGATGTTGCAGTTTCCTCCGTTTCTTCATCACCAAGATCAACTCCCAAAGTTGGTTCATTCTCTGGTTCAGGAGTATTTGAGTCCAATAAGTCCATGGTTGGATCAACTGTTTCAGGGTTTTCTGTTGGTTCTTCCATGGTTAACTCTGGAGTTGCTTTAGGGCTTTGTGGAATTTCTTCACAAGTTGCACACTTATCTGCTGGTATTTGTGGTATAAACTCTGTAGCTTCAGGGTCAAACACACTCCTTTTCAGTTAGCATTTTCTTCTTATTGGTATTCTCAATACATAGGTATTATCTTTTCATCTGAACTGTCAAGTTGTTTTTTTATAACAGGTGGTTCTTCAGGCTGCTTTCTTCTTAAAGGTTTAGGATGATTTCTTACTTCAAAGTTGGGTTTGTCTGGCGGAAGGTAGTCACAAGGTAGTAGCAAGTTTAGGTGTAAGATTCTTGTTTTGTTGCTTCCTGTTTCCTGTTCCACTTTATGCACTGGACTGTCTTCACTCTTTCTATTGATGACCACATAGATTTTGTCTTCATAATACTAAAGATGTTTTCCAGATCTACCTTTTTCATGTAGGTTTCTGACTAACACATGACTACCGGGTGTCAATTCTGCTCTATGACATTTTCTATCATAGTGTTGTTTATTTTTGTTCTGTCCTTCAGTGACAATTTTGAAGCAATATTGTAGGCCTCAGCCATGCATTATTTCCATGCATGAACAAAAAAAAGATAGAATGGTGAGTAACCTGTAGCATCTTTGTACAGTTCTAAGCATACATCATCTTTGTTATGGAATTCTTCCAATCTCCCCTTCAGTTGTCAAGGACTTCAGCATTGACAGTAAGGTATAATTGAAGCGCTCTACTACCATCCACTTGTCAAGGTGTAGAAAGTATAGAGACACCATCTCAAATGAGTACGCTGTTGTAATGTTTCCCATTGGTGCTCTTGTTGGTTTGTTAGGATGTTTACCTTTTAAACAACCGCATTCTCTGGTCACACTTTCAATGTCTTTCTGCATGTATGGTCAAAAGAAACTTTCATGCACTAAGTTCACTGTTCTTTCTATCTCTAAGTGTGCCATTTCTTACTGTAGTTCTCTAAACACTATTTGATGATACACCTTTGGCAATATTAGTTGTGATCATGGTCCACTCTTGCGGTGTAGTATGCCTTCTGAAGTCAGGTATAACCTAGGCCATTCTTTCAGGGTAAGGTATTTGTAGCTGGTGATTCTCTTTCTTTCTTGCTGAGAAATCTATCTTGGTTGATGTATTGGAGTACTCTTCCAATGACCTTGTCTTCTTTCTGAGCTTTCCTGAATGTTTCTTTTGAAAGCAGGCGAACAGAAACAGAATAGTGTAACCATCTCCGGACACAATCTTACCTAGGTATCTGACTTGTGTCTTGAATAATTCACATTTCTTCAGTGTTTCACTCCATGTTGCTGGTAACGCTGTAAGATTGTTCTCACATACTCTACATGTTCAGCAAATGACTTGCTATGGACCAATTTATCATCAAGGTAAGGCTGGCAGATGTCGTCTCTCAAGCCATCCAGGCATGTTTCCGTAATCCTCTGGAATTCTGCAGGAGCATTACTGAGTCCAAATGGGATGCAGATCCATTCACATAGTCCACTGGATTCTTCTATAAAACCTTGATGGTACACCTTGCCTTGGTCCAGGACCGAAAACCATGTACTTCATGACAAACTATGAAGCATGTTTTGACTCTTGGGCAAAGGATGGTGATCAGATATAGATCTCTGTTTCATCTCTCTGTAGTCACAGTCTTTCTTCCTGACACAGACATTTGGAGATGAGTAGGACAACTTCGACTTCTGGATCCATCCTCTGTTGATTAGGTCTTGCAGGTATTTTTTTACCTCTTTGTGCAGGGGCTTCGGCAGTAACAGGTACCCCTTGGTCACTGGAGTGGTGTCGTTAAGTTAATCTTCATTTTTAGTGAAGGAATGCAACCAATATCAAAGTCATATTTGGGAAAGGCATGACACCCTTCTCTCAGCATCTGTCTCACCATCTGTTGTTCTTCGATTCCCAGATGTTCTAGTGAAACTTGTGGGTCCCACTGCTCTCTTGATAAGGACGTCTTCCTTTCTGGTTGACAGCTGTTCCTACTGGGAGATGAGATTGTGCTTTCAGCAGACATCTGGACCGGGCTGGTTATACAGTCTTGATAGCTTTAAGGGGTTGCAAAGGAGATCTAGGATCAAGCCTCACTTCATGCTTCATGAAGTTCATCACCAACACAGTCACTTTAGCAAAACCACTATAAGGAACAGTTACCACAGTCTCACCTGTGATGATCCCTTTTAGCAGCTGTACAGGATATTGAGGCACAAACAGCATCTTCTGTGGCTTTGGTCTAGGTCCTACTCCCACACCACACTCACTCAAATAGCTGTATAGGCAGGGATCGCAGTTGGGTGCAGGCCTATCCTGACCTCTCTGTCACTGCTGTCTCTGTCTTCCTCAGGGTTTGCACAACTCTTCCTGAGGGTCTGTTTGCCTGAGCCTCATTTGAGGTAAGTGTTGTCACCTCCAATCTTTATTGAGAATACTCACTTAAGCTCATGTGTCCCACAGAACTCTAAAAGGAAGTCCATCCAATTTAGATTTGATCATGCACTTTCCACCAACGAGATCAATTAGTTGGGCTGTGGGCTGAGGCACTCTCTTCTATTGGTGCGTAGATTGAAGAACTATCACATCCAATAGTTGTCACTGGGTAGTTCTGTCTCGCAGTTGTTGAAAATGGTCACACACCTGTGGGTAGTACTCGCACAGCCACTCTTAATCCTGGTTTGTTCAAATTACACAGTTCGGTTGGGTTGGGACAGCTTTGGGGTTGAGGTTACTGGTTGTCCCTCACCAGCAACCCTCTACCTTTTAACTGTTTGAAGCAAGGTGCTCAGCATTCCTTGGCAAGTCCTTCTTTACCACACTTTAGACAGCGGCAACAAGCCCTACTTTGATTGGAGATCAGACAGTGCTCACAAGTAGAAGGGTGGCCGATCTCCAGGAGATGGTCTATGTTGAAAGACTCGGCGTGTCCACTTAAATCTCTGCTCTGGTTCCACTCTCAGTACTCTTTTCACCTCAGCCAACCCCGCTTGGAGATCACTTATTACTGTTTCCCAATTAGTCTGAGTTACTGTCTCTTTAAGTACCACGTTTAAGGTGACTGGTGCCAGACCAGGGGAAGGGTCAGCTTCAAACATTATTTTTCAGAGTCCCAGTGGACGAGGAGACACAACCCAGGTACATTGACCAGGCTTCAGGTGAGCTGTTGCTTGGACTTTAGCTAAGAATTCTGAGACTGTAGCAGAGAGGTAATATAAAAAAACTTTAACTTCCAAAGCCAGTACATTTACACTCAGCAACCATGATATATAATACAGTGCCCCATGATCACAGGTTCGAATTCCTGCCCATGTCAGTCTGTGTCCATCTTTTTCCAGAGAAGCACTTTGCCTTCAATTTCCCCAAATCCCTGCTTGCAGCATTTTTGGAAATCAAAACACTGTTGAAAACAGCCAATAAGTTGACACAAGCAGGGATTCAACTTATAACAGTTGTGCACTGCATTGCAAATTGTGATGGCGGCACGCTGACTAGGAATGAATGTAGTCTTGATAGCAGAATGAATACTGTGATGGAACCCTAGGGGTCCCCAAAGAGGTCGGGATGGTGAAACATGTAGGACAGATCTTGAACGCAAAGCACATGCATTTTTTGTAAGAATTTATTGTGGGTGGATTTATGTCACGTTTGGGCTTAATTATCTCAGATGGGGTTTCCTGAAACTTTCCTGGAAACTAGTCAATACTTTTGACCTCTTAATGTGATTTGTCAACATTGTTACATACTGTTCTATTCTATTTAATTTTAGAACAGCCACTCGTTATGCATGGACACTTTCTTCACAATCTGTTATAGTTGCTGACATGTTAAACCAGGACACTCCCCCCAGCATGCTGCTGGCAAGTTATACCATCACACTTTCCCTTCAAGCTATAACAAGTCACTGACCCATTGTCCGCACACCTTCTCTAACAAAATATTATACCAAGACACCTAGCTAGTTATTTTTCCCATTACAAGGTATAGCAGCCATGGACACATTATACCACAAAACTTCTTTCACAAGTTGTAACAGACTGCTAGTACAATAGAGTAGGACCCTTCCCTCATGTGGCTGCTGACAAGTTATGCAAGAACACTTCCCTCACAACATGGGTCAGGTTGGCTACTAGAGCATCCTCCGGTGTGCCTCTATGCATTTACCCTGAGCGACCATCAGTGCAGTACAAGAGATGCAGGAATAACACAGTGTTTCAGGTCTGGAGTGTTCTGTGAGCATTTTATTTGTTCAGATAGTTACTTTTGTTGTTTCCTTCATAAATATCACACTTTATTCTATGTAACAAATAATTCCCTCTGGTGGGCCACAAAAATTCCCAACGTTGTGCCCAAGGTGATTATATTTTACCGGAATAAGGTACAGGCTATTATAGGCGTGCATCACGGCTTTGTTAATCAATATACTGATGGCCACAAAAACAACTTTGGTGGCACAACTGTAATCATCAAAAGATAACTTTTATTCTTCAAGTACACTTAACACTAATCCTATACACACACATCTAAACCAGCTAAAAGTTGAGAACATCCCACAAAAACAGAGGAAAGACAAATGGGAGGGAAAGCAGCAATGTAAAATGGCCCACATTAATAATTCTCACACAATACCCAAAAATGCAAACACATGTATGCATGTAATAATGTCATACATGTGTACACTCACATGTGAATGACCATGTATGTTCAGGTGGTAGGAGTCCGAACAGGGCACACAGCATGCCAGAGATCTGATCTTTTCTAATTAGAAAGAAATTGCTTCATTACGGCAATCACAATATAAATCTATCTGTGCAAATGCAGAAATAAGCTATATAACAAACAAAACTATGAAAGACAGACAAACAGGACCTCAGGCAGGGGAGTCCAGTCATCCAGCCATGCCCATCCGTAACGGATATCTAGGCTGCCATCCTGCCACTCCCACAGATCTTTTGATGACTACAGTTGTGCCACCCAGGTTGTTTTTGAGTCCAGCAGTATGTTGATTGGTTTTGGCTAATAGGTGTTGCTAGGTTAGGTTGCAATACAAATAAATTACAAAGAATTGTGGTGCAGGTGGGTGAATGGGTCTGTGTCAAGGTTTGAGGGCCAAAAGTGTACCAGGGCTGCTGGGTAAGATGCACCTGCACCTTACTTGGGCTGCAGGTTCAGCTTTTCATCTTGTTCTTCACATTAAGCTAAACAAATGACCCCCTCTGTGTACTTTTACCGGGTGTCTAAGGAAAAATATGTTGATGCCTTTAAATAAAAATAAAAAATCAGCACACAATAGGGCCGTCATCAGGATTACGCCACTAGGCCCATACAACATACTGGGCCCAGTGGTGTTATTAAATGCTTCCCGGCCTTGGTGCGAACACTATGATGGTTCATACAGTAACCTTTTTCCTGTCATTTTAACTAGACTTGATACAACTGGACAAGCAATAACTGAATTAGCAGAGACATGATACTTATTGTGTACATGATGCCATGAGAGCACAAACCTCTGCATCACATATAGGTATGCCCCTGTCTGGGCCCCTTCCATAGGACCTATTTGTAGCTGTAGAGTTGTTGTTAATGGTGTGCAATCTGAACAAAGGCAAGTTACAAGTGGTGTGCCGCAAGGCTCTGTCCTGGGCCCCATTCTTTTTAATATGTTTGTAAGTGACATAGGAGAAGGCTTGGTAGGAAAAGTTTGCCTGTTTGCTGATGATACAAAGGTTAGTAATAGGGTGGATATTCCTGGAGGTGTCTGCAACATGGAAAATGATTTAGCTTTCCTGGATAGATGGTCAAAACTGTGGAAACTGGAGTTTAATGTCTCTAAATGTAAAATTCTGAACTTAGGTAGAAGGAATCCCTGCTCTGAGCACCGTATGGACAGTACTGTGTTAGCCAGGTCCTCTGAGGAAAGAGATTTAGGGATATTGATTACTGATAGCTGCAAGATGAGTGGACAGTGTAGCCAGGCAGTGGGAAAAGCAAGCAGGATGCTTGGCAGCATAGCTTGAGGCATCACCAGTAGGAAGAGAGAGGTTGTGATGTCGCTGTATAGAGCCCTGGTGAGGCCACAGCTAGAATACTGTGTGCAGTTCTGGAGACCTTACCTGCAAATAGACATTATTCAAATAGAACGTGTCCAAAGGCGGGCAACGAAAATGGTAGAAAAACTTAAACTTAAAACTTATCAGGAGAGACTTAAATAACTTAATCTGTACAGGAGAGGAAAGAAGGGAGAGGGGGGACATGATTGAGACCTTTAAATATGTGAAAGGATTCAATAAGGTTCAGGAGGGAAGTGTTTTTAAGAAGAAAAATGATAGAACAAGGGAGCACAACCTGAAGCTAGTCAGGGGAAGATCAGGAGCAATGTTAGAAAATATTATTTTACAGAAAGAGTAGTAGATGCTTGGAACAAACTTCCAGCAGATGTAGTTGAAAAACCGTCAGTCACTGAATTTAAACATGCCTGGGATAAGCACACATCTATCCTAAGATAAAGAGTACATACAGTATACACATAAGGGCAGACTAGATGGAGCGTATGCTCTCCTTCTATGTTTCTGTTTCTAAGTATTCAGACTATAGAGAAAACGAAGTTTAGAAAAAGGAACAGCCCAAATACAATATAAGCTGTAAAGAGCCTGATACCCCCATAACCTATATGTGATGCCTAAGCCCCTAGTTTTAATTAGGCCCCAACGAAAACTAATCAGGTTGCCATATGGCTCAGTTCGAACTAGGGACCCAGCCATCACATATAGTTTATAGGTGGGACAGATGCCCCACTCATCAGCAGCAGCAGCTAGCAGATCTCAGGATTTATATAATCCTCCTCCCCCAACACACACCTAGGCTACATCAAAATCATGGATGATTTATGGGTGACCACCATCCAGTATCTATGCCACAGGTGCAAAATGGCAGAATTCATCCCTACAGCAGAGAGGGAAGACAAATGTGGCAATATTACAACAGAGTTTGCTGCAGCTTGGACAAAATAGTTTCCAGAGGCAGCGAGGATGCTTCTGCTACTGGGTGATATCAATGCAGTAGCAGTACCCAGTACCCAGATATCAGGTAGGGCTTGCCCAAGATGATCAACAAGAATTTTACCTGCAGTTCAGACACTAGCAGTCTCTTGAATTAGGACCCTAGTAGGTGAACTACTTGGGGACCAAAATGGACTAGTGCTTGGCGCTTGCACAATAGTGCTAACATACCCTGCTGTAAGTTCGTTATCTGGATGGGTATTCAGTGCAGCTGCTGGGTTTATACAGACACATTTGCCTACTGTCAGACAATATGGATCGTATGACCTTTATAAAAATTAACCAGGCTTAGATATTATCTGACTTCAACACATCCCCCTCCTGCAAATTTGTTACATTATTGCAATTATGCTGCCTTTTGGTGGTGCCTCTGTTGTCATGGGTCCTTACTATAACACTATTTGTATATAAAAGTATTACTAAATTGATGGTGATTGGTTAGTCAGTAAGCATAGTGCCATTGTAAGAGCTTCCCCCTTTCAACTTAAAGGTATAAATATTGTAGTAACAATTGCCTGCCTCCTATAGGCTACTTATTCATGTACTGAGGTAGCAGCACTCTGTGGAATGACCATTTTTTCTCTGCTTTGGTTAGGTATATGGGGTTTGGGTACATTGCACCTTATAAGTAAAGGATTTGATGTACTCCTTGTCAATAGTAGGTTGTTCACTAACTTTGTAACAAATTTACAAATGTAAAAGTTTTTATCTTTGTCTTGCTGTGTTTGTCTGTATTTTTAATGTAATACACTTTAATACTATTTGTACTAATTTCCTTGGGCAATCTTTGTGTGTGGGGGGATAGTTTGTGGCTCTCTGTGGCATAGAGGCCTAGGGAGCTGCTTCTTTTGATATATTTGTATATACTTTTAATACAGATAGGCCATTAAAATATAATGGGGTCAGCCTATATCCATGTGACAATTTCTAAGGTTTCTGCCCTCTTCACAGGCTTCCTTCAGTGGCAGTTACCACCCTGAAAGAATCCTGTCACATTGACCCCAAATGTCTTATTTTTTACACAAAAAAAGCTTGGATGCAGTCATCTGGCTGAAAGAAACAAAAAATCCTGGGATCTTGATCCTGCCCCCCAAGTCAAGTGATGCACACAGGTTTCTAGATGTAGCCATTTCTAAATCATGGGCCAGCTTCACAGCCCTAATTTAGTGGCAATTACTACACTGAAGGAATCCTGTCACACGAACCCCAAATGAACTCAACAGGATTCCTTCAGGGTGGTAACTGCCAATAAAGGAAGCTGTCAAGTAGGCCTAAGACAAGGAGGAAGCAGTGTAAGAAGAAAGAGAGGAGAGAAGAGGCTTTGGTTAGGAGTGTGTGTGTGCGTGTGTGTGTGGGGGGGGGGGGTGCTTCCATACTATCAACAAATGGGGACATGACATCTCACTTCTTGGTTCAGGGTGATCCACCCACCAATCTAGAATGTATAGCCATTACCTGCAGACCCTTCTATTGCCCAGGAACATCTTCCTGTCTAATACTGGTAGGAGTGCACGTCCCACCACAGGATAAAGTGGAATACTTCTTGCTGGAACCTGAAGAACTACTGGTAGAATCAGAAACCAGGTTCTGCCTTTTAACTCAATTGGATGCAGCTAGACAACCTAAACCTGATCAACTCCCGTTTTTTTTCTTTAACAGGTGTTGGTGCCGCTGACAGCACATAAAAACAAGCTCGGGGGCATTCATAATGCTGAACTCCCCTGCACATAACCCCTCAGAACGCCAGATATGCTTATCTTCACCTCGAGTCGCCGCCAGAAAATTATTCCCCTGATTGGCGCTCATCTGGGTGGGCCACCAGAGTGGAGGATGCGACCATGACTCACGTGACCACCCGGTGGCCATTCACGTTTGAGAAAAAATGGGTGTTGGTACGGTTTAAAACTGAATCAGCTGAATGGTGGTAAGTGAGCACAAATATGATTAATAAGGGGGAGGAGCAACAATGATGGGGCCCACCTGACCTGGGTCCCTGTGTGGTCTCACCCCCTCTAGTTAAACCACTGGTGTTGGGGACAAGGAAAAGCTGCTGCGGAAGCCTCTATAGCAAATAGAACACAATAGACAGAACATGCCCTTGTTTAGCTATAGACTTTGTTTTGTTTTTTAATATTAATATTATTAGGGGTCTGGCTAATGGTCCTTTTTAGTTGCCAGTGGTGCTGTGTCCCCATCCAATCAAATGCTCCTTTAAAGGATATCTCTCATTAAACACTTGTGAAAATGAAATACTATAATGTGACAGGCTATAGAAAAATAAATAATTGATCAATATATTTTATTTAAACTTAAAGTCAGCAGAAAGTGAGAGGTACCTGCCATTTCCTAACCCCCCAAGAGTGTTGTATTACAATTTTTCAATAAAGTATATTCATTTTTGTTTCTGTAGTTTATAATATTATAGCATTTAATTTTCACGGGTTTATAATGATACTTGGAGGCCGATTCATTAATAGCGCCAGGTAGCGACAGATGAGCGCCAGTAGCGTGATTTTCTCAGCGCCAGCTAGTATTCGCTGTGCTTGGCCGGGGTTTGCTTGTTGACAGCGACTCAGTCGGTGTGCGGTAATGTTGAATACGGGCTGGGGGGTCGCTGTTTCACAGGTTCAGCGTTGTATGGGTGAGCCTGACAACGAATGGCCAGAGCGAACGGCTTGCTGCAGATTCATTAACAAAACACGCTCCGAATTTTTTTGCGCTGTGAATTCCTTGTTTAAAACCAAGAGCGCTGGCGGCGATGGGTGTAAAATAGTTTTTAACCCCCAAACAACCATATTTTTTGATTGTAAAATTATACAAGTTTTTATGAACATTTTGTAATATGAATACATTAATATCAGACCTGTAATATCAATTCTGCACAAATTATTATTTTTTTTTTTTTACCTTAAAAAAAAATCCTAACATTGCAGAAGTGGTCACAGAATTTTTGACATTAATAAAAAAAAATAAACATTAATAGGAATTAATTATGATTAATTAAAGATTGCTCCATTGAAATGCATTGGACATCGCCAGGGAGCGACAGGTCATACCTGGCGCTGTGATGGGATTAGCAGCGGCGCTGTTCGTTGCAGTCGGCTACATGATGAATCCCGCGCTAGCTGTCGCTCTCGCCGGCGCTAACCTCATTTAGCGTGTTAAATGCGTCATTGTGACCGCCGCCGGGCATACTTGAGTCGGTAGCCGCCGTTAGCTGGCGGTACCTGGCGCTCGTCAGACACTACCTGGCGCTAGCCCTTGATAAATAAGGCCCTTGGTCTTGAAGGGAAAAAATGAAAACACAACTTGCTCATGTGTTTTGAGTGATTTTACTCCTTTGGTAATTTTTTCTAAAGGTTTGAAGGGAAAGTAACATTACCTGGTACAAAGCGTTTCTTCATTAGTAACCTCTTTAGCAAAATTGTAGTTATTCATTTTTTCTTTAGTATTAGGAAACGTCACAATCAACCTTGATGAAACAGCACAAACCACTATCAGTCTAATTGAATATTCTTTATACAGTGGGTAATGTTAGAGCAGGTAGCAGTGGCTGGGCCCTGGGGCTGCCATTAAATAGGGCCCCATTATGACTCATAAAGTAAGCTTTTTCTTTACACTTTATTTGAATTGGATCCAACTGGTAAACTAAAGCAGAGGCAAGCAGCACGCACTTCCTGCTCTTGGACACATATCTGAAAAAGCAGGGTGGAGGAGCAACAATGTTGAGGCTCCCATGAACTTCAGATTTATGTTGGCCCTCAAGTGAGTCTCAGTGGACCCCTTTGCATGTCCAATAGTCCTCACTACTTTCTCATTTGCCATCCAGCCTCTGGTTTTAGTCACCTTCTCCATTGCCTCACTCCAGTCCTTGCCACTTTCTCCTCTGCTGCTGAACATACTCTAGTCCTTACTACATTCTCCACTGCCACTGAAGGTTCCACTGCTGCTTCTGCTGATAGTCCTCTAGTCCTCTTTTGAGCTGCTGGATTGCCCTCCAGTCCTCACCACCTTCTTCATTGCTACTAGTTAGCTTCTGTTCCTCACCATCTTTTTCACTGATGCTGATCATCTTTTGGTTCTTTGGAGATGGAAGAAAGAAAGGTTTAGACAACTGAGGTGCTCATGGCTCAGGCCAACCTAGAGCAGGTCAACTTGTTGTCCCGTTGAGTGGGAGAATCATCCGGTGGCCCAGACAGAGCCTAAGTAGGCCCCTGGGACTTGCCCTGGTATGCCAGGTCCTGGGGCCGGCCATGCTTTTACAACCTCTGCACCAGCTGTAGTTACACCCCTTGACATTTTGTGAGCAACTCTCATTTCACCCATTGCTTTATACAGTAACACAGCAATTTTAATAGGCCACAAGCCACTTTTCGTTGAAATTAGCATCACATATGTTCTTTTAATAGCCAACTGCAGTCATGTTATAAAAAAAGACCATAACCTATATGTATGCCGGGAATGCAGACAAAATATACAAAATATAGATGAGCCCAGCAGGTATACTTCTGTAGAATAAAAGGCCAGGAGATAGCACCATATACCAGTAGCCATCCACAAAATTGCCACTCTTGAGCATGTGGTCACCGGCTGTAATCTGCAACTGGTCTTCCTCCCCTTAGCTCAGTAGGATGCCCTGCCAAAGAGTGGCCATACCTGTTATAGTTGTCATGGGGGGAAGGATAGGGTTGGCTATGTGAAGGATAAGCATGCAGAAAGCTTAGGTTTGCCTAAACATGGTCTTTAAGGCATGACCTATGAAACCCTAATCCCGAGCCTGCACTGAGCCAGAACTTCAACTACAACCTGATTTATCCAAGCTACAGCCTTATCCAAAACCCAGCATTTAAATTTGCTACCTAATACCACACCTGAAACGTGTAGAACCCTCAGTTACCCAAAAGTACCAGAACTCATATCAGACTTTTTGCATCATAAGTAATCTGTTATTGAATTTAAAGCAATTCATATTCAACAATCAAAATGATTCAGCAGCACCAAGCCCTTTTCACATCATTTTACATATATCCATACTTAAAGGGACAGTCCAGGCAATGGCAATAATAAGGCTGCAATCAGTTCACCTGAAACCTGTCCCATGTGCCTCTCCTCTTTTTCCTGCAGTGTGATGTAGATTCTGCAGCAGGTCTCCAAATGTTTTCCATCCTTTCAATTCCATTGCTACACGACCACGCTCTAATAGGATCGCACAGCCACTCCTGTCCTTCAGTGCTCTCAGTACGAGAGAGGCTGGCAAGTGCAACTACTGTGGCTTGCTCATGCTGGGAGTGACAGAATAGAGTTTGACCACATTAGGATGTGGTCATGGAGGAACGGAGAAGAAACTGAAGGCAAACTTTGGAGCGCTACAACAGCATCTACAGTGCACTGCAGGAAATGCAGGAGGGGCATATGGCACAGGCTTCAAATTAGCTTGTTGCTGCCTTGTTATTGCCATTGCCTGGACAGTCCATTTAAATAGCTGTATTGTGAAACCATCTAATACTAGAAATCTATATAAACATGCAAGATTGAGGTGAGAGGAGCCAGTCTGTGCAGAGCAGCAGTGCATGATGGGTAAAAGCATTTGCACGCATCAGAAAAACTGCAATAGCAGGAGACAGGCCACAAGTCAAGCAAATCTCCCCGGTACATTCAAAGCTTCTCACCCCTGATTCTTCTTTCTTTTATTAGAAGAAAGGAACAAGCTTTGCTAGATTTTTTTTATGCAAGGTGTATACGTGGCTAATTGCTGTTAGCATATTTATGATGATTTTAATTAATGGACCATTTCTTCGTGATAGTGCTGCTTTAAATGGTAATTCCTCTTTCAATGGCATTTTTCCATTATTATGCGCCAATATGATTTGCTCGAGGTGCTGAGCTTATCTGTAAATGTTTTTTTTTCTTTTCTATTTTTTTTTTTGCAAAGCCATGTAATAAGAGAAAACTGTGTTTTCTAGCAACAATGAGGATTGACTCAGAGCCAGTGAGAATTCTCACTCTTTATTTAGGAAAGAAAACTGCCATTGACTTTCATTGTCTACCTTGGGGCTGATTCAGAGCCAGGTGAAAATTTACACCCAGTAGATAATGAAAGTCAATGACAAAAAAAGGATTTGGGAATTCTCACCTGCCTCTAAATCGACCCCATTGTGATTACCTTAGCAATGTACACCAGACTGGTGGTTTAATGTACATTTCAGAAACTTCCTGACTCTGGCTTGCTTATCATCTGATTGGCTGAGGCAGAGATGACATCTTTAACCCCTTTTGCTTTCATTTAACCTCTTCAGATGTGGGGGTGGGGTCACAGTCTTGTGGGTTACTGGCAATGTTCTCACTTGGGGAGGTCAATACTGCTGCTTTGTTTAGCCAAAACTGCTAATGAGCTCACCTGTTACAGTGGGGGGATCCTTGGACCCGTAGTCAGAAAGTATACTAAGAGGCCGATTCATTAATAGCGCCAGGTAGCGACAGATGAGCGCCAGTAGCGTGATTTTCACAGCGCCAGCTAGTATTCGCTGTGCTTGGCCGGGGTTTGCTTGTTGTCAGCGACTCAGTCGGTGTGCGGTAATGTTGAATACGGGGTTAGGGGTCGCTGTTTCACAGGTTCCGCGTTGTATGGGTGCGCCTGACAGCGAATGGCCAGAGCGAATGGCTTGCTGCAGATTCATTAAAAAATCACGCTCAAAAATTTCTCGCGCTGTGTATTCCTTGTTTAAACCCCAGGGCGCTGGCGGCGATGTGTGTAAAGTAGTTTTTAACCCCCAAACAACCTTTTTTTTTATATGTAAAAATTATACAAGTTTTTCTAAACATTTTGTAATATGAATACATGAATATCAGACCTGTAATATCAATTCTGCACATTTTTTTTTTTTTACTTAAAAAAAAATCCTAACATTGCAGAAGTGGTCACAGAATTTTTGACATTAAAAAAAAATAAAAAAACTGTAATAGCAATTAATTATGATTATTTAAAGATTGCTCCATTGAAATGCATTGGACCACGCCAGGGAGCGCCAGGTCATACCTGTCGCTGTGATGGGATTAGCAGCGGCGCTGTTCGTTGCAGTCGGCTACATGCTGAATCCCGCGCTAGCTGACGCTCTCGCCGGCGCTAGCCTCATTTAGCTTGATAAATGTGTCATTGTGGCCGACGCCGGGCGTACTTGAGCCGGTAGCCGCCGTTAGCTAGCGGTACCTGGCGCTCGTCAGACACTACCTGACGCTATCGCTTGATGAATAAGGGCCTAAGAACTTTACTAAAAGCCAGGAAAGCCGCTCCTACTTTACCAAGACAGAGCCACAGGAATATAACAAACTTGGAAGCAGCATGCTGATAAGTAAATCACAGGTATAGGGGGCACAATCCTGTGACACTTTTTTTTTACATTCCAGAGGAGGAAAACAATAAGGCAGAACAGCAAAAACCTGAAAAAAACACTTTACTTAATCAATATACTCTAATCTCCATGTCAATCATATCAAAATATAGAAACAGTAGCTACAGTAAGGCATATGCCTCTAAAACTTAAAAATCCTATGCATTAGATCGTTAGCTTTTTGGCTCACCTAAAGGTGACCTTCCAGATTCTGTAATATATCCCATAGATATTTCATTTGTTTTTTATTCTGGCACAACAACTAAGGACTTCCTAAACAATGTTTTGAGCAATTTCTATGGCTACCAGTGAATCAAACAGTATGAATAAAACATGCAGCACAATTATAAACAGCTGAGCATCGCCTAAAATGTAAAACAATATCACACAGCTAAGCATGATACAGCGCTAAAGATAAGCCATAACTGACTCATCTGGCAGCCCGTGTACACCCTCCTGCCCAATAAATACAACTTTGTAAAAGTAAAACGGGCAAAGAACAATTCAGAAGAGTCAATCATCTTACTTTAAAGCAGGTCAGAGAATGATCCAGTAGTAAATCATAAAAAGAGTTTCACATGCAGGTGAGACGACGCGAGCTGGAGGACAATCAAAGCAGCGATTTAGGCAATCTCTGGGAGTAGAGGCAGCAGATCAACGCTCCACTGCTCCAGGCATGTGGATACTGTGTTGAAAGGAGGTATTCATTTCAGCCCCACTGCTGGGACACTCCTCTTTCTCTCCCTCGCTTACATATCCTCCCATTATTAAAGCATATGTGATGTGTTAACTGACCTTGCCAGCTCACTTGCAAACCACATCTTCCAATGGAAACAGCGCCAGGCTTATGTGCGGATGTGTACATTTTCATTTTTTTGCTGGGAATGTGGCACAAAATGTATTCTGTTTATTGCCCATCCTCATATGCCACATATCTCCTATTTTATTGACCTTACTCTCCAAAGCTGTTTTCTTGAACTTGGATTCCAAACCTACAACAGTTGGGTTTTGTTAGTTGTAATTAGCACTAATATGTTTTATAAAAGGTGAACTTGTCTACAAATTGCAGCTCTTACTCATTATGGTATAGGCTGATTTCTTTACTTTATTTATGTATATTATCAGGCTGATTCATCACTAACACCAGGTAGCGACAGATGAGCGTCTGTAGCAGGCATTTTCAGAGCGCCCGCTAGTAGTCACAGGGCCGGATTAAGAGCATCCTGGGCCTGGTGCTGAAGAAAGCAAACAAAAAGAGATAGTGAAAATAGATGTGGAAAATAAATATAGAGAGAAGGAAAGAAAGTAGGGGGTGAGAGAGAGAAGGAGAAAGGGAGTGATACAATGAACAGAATGAAAGGGTGAAAATAGATGTGGAAAATAAAGAGAGGGAATCAAATATAGAGAGAAGGAAAGAAAGTAGGTGAGAGAGAGAGAAGCGAGAGAAGGAGAAAGGGAGTGACACAAGAAACAGAATGAAAGGGTGAGAGTAGGTGAAGGAATGGGAGGAAGTGAGAGAGAGAGAAAAAGAATGGTGAAAGAAGGAAAGCAAGTAGGGGGTGAGAGAGAGGGAGAAAGGGAGTGACACAAGGAACAGAAGGAAAGGCTGAGAGTAGGTGAATGAACGACAGCGAGGGAGGGAGAGAGAGAAAGAGTGAAAGAAGGAAAGAAAGTAAGAGAGCAGGACTGACAGACAAGACAGGGTGCTGCTTGGGAGGGGGGTATATGTGGGTCCCCAGACACCCCCTTGGCTAGATGCAGGTGCAGCTCCTGCCTCCCATCCACCAATCAGAGCGCGAGCTTAACTTTCCGGGGAAGGAGGCAGGTTGCCATGGCTCCGGACCGTCACTTTAGGAAAGTTACCTTGTCGTAGGCTCCCCAGGATAGAAGCCGGGCGGGAAGTGCAGCGACATTTCCATGTCAGGGCTGTTAGGAAGTCCACCAGGCTGCGCTACCAGCGCAATGCGCACTCTCACGGATGGGGGAGTTCTCCTCAGCTCGGGAGGAACAGCCCATATCAGCTCCCGTACTGTCAAAGCGGAGCGTCCGATTGGTCGGCCAAACAACTGGCATGATGTCAGCGCCTGGGCGGGGAATGGGCGTGGTTGGTGTGTACGAGCTGCTCCAGACGCTGGGCGGGGTGAGTTAGTGTTGGCACGTGCGGGAGCCGCCGCCTCTCCTCAGCGGAGTCCCGGGTCCTCATCCTTCCTCATAGCCCAAGCCGGGCGTCCGCGCGGGCCGCGTTTGCAGGCTGCTGGGCCTGTTTTGACGTAGGGGCCTGGAGCGGCAGCTCCGTCCGCCCCTACGTTAATCCGGGCCTGAGTAGTCACTGTGCTCGGCCGTGGGTTGCTAGTTCTTAGTGACTCAGTCGCTGTGCAGCAACGATGAATACAATGTGATGAGTCTCTTTTTGACCAGTACAGCGCTGTATGGGAGTGCATGTTAGCGCCTGGTCAGTGCGACCGACATACAACTTACAACTCCGGCTACAACTACGACTTATAACTCCGGCCCTGAAAAATGCTTCTCTGAAGCCCAGAGCGCTGGAGGCTGTGTGTTTAAAGTCTGTTTTTCAGCATGTATCCACCAGTAACAAAGCGAAAACTTATGGAATTACATGTAATAACATTGTAACATGAACACTTTAATGCCAGACCTGTAATGTCATTTCTGCAGAAATATATAAAACATGATACATTTTTGAAAAAACTGCATTTTCAATGTCATAAGAGGTCACATTTAGGGATGAGCGAATCGATCCGGACGAACCCGAATTCGAATTTCAGGAAATATTCGATTCTGAACGAATCCGAATTTCCCCGCGATTCGATCGATCGAAGTTTTCCGTTAAACTCCATTTACTTCAATTACAGGCATTGTAAAATGGTGGATGGACATGTCTGGACATATCCCCTGGGGCAAGTTACCATGGGAAGGTCACATGCAGCCTATCAGTAGCCAGGAGCCCCGGTGACGTCACAGCGCTATATAAATGGCGGCCATCTTGCTGGTGGGCATTTCAGCCTTGTATTGCGGCCACAACGGAGCTGTTTAGAGACAGGGAGAGACTAAGATAGAGTCAGGGAGACCCACAGAGTGCCAGACAGAACCAGGGAAAGATAGGGAAAGATAGGGAAAAATCGTGAACGATCCAGGCAGGGACAGCAGAGAAAGTGACAGGGAAAGCTTTTTTTTTTATTTTCATTTCACTTCATTTGCCAGATCAGTTTTAAATTGCTTTTGTTTGTACTGTAAAAATTCCTTGCCACTGTGCATGCCATGTTGGCAGTGGCATATTTAACCCTATCTGTTATACACAAGCATTTCTTACAACTCGATTAGTTTAAATTTTTTTCGTGTCTGCTGTAAAAACCCCAGCCCACATGTGCATCCTATTTCAGCACATTTGACCCTATCTGTTACACTAAAGCAGCTTTTAAAGGCTATTTCTCATAAAGATATTGTATTTTGAATTGTTTTTTGTCTGGTTTAAATACACCAGCCCACATGGGCATCCCAAACCAGCACATGTCACCCTATCTGTTATACTAAATAAGCGTTGTTCATCCTCAGCTTAATCAAGCTATTGCATTTTGAATTGGTTTTTGTCTGGTTTAAATACACCAGCCCACATGGGCATCCCAAACCAGCACATGTCACCCTATCTGTTATACTAAATAAGAATTGTTCATCCTCAGCTTAATCAAGCTATTGCATTTTGAATAGTTTTTCGTCCTGCTGTCAAAAAAACACCAGGCCGCAGGGTATCCCAAACCTGCATGTAGCACCCTATCTGTTATACTAAATAAGCGTTGTTCATCCTCAGCTTAATCAAGCCATTGCATTTTTAATTGGTTTTTGGTCTGCTGCCAAAACACTAGGCCGCAGGGTATGCCAAACCTGCACGTAGCACCCTATCTGTTATACTAAATAAGCGTTGTTCATCCTCAGCTTAATCAAGCTGTTGCATTTTGAATTGGTTTTTTGTCTGCTGCCAAAACACTAGGCCGCAGGGTATCCCAAACCTGCACGTAGCACCCTATCTGTTATACTAAATAAGCGTTGTTCATCCTCAGCTTAATCAAACTATTGCATTTTGAATTGTTTTTTGTCCTGCTGTCAAAAAAACACCAGGCCGCAGGGTATCCTAAACCTGCACGTAGCACCCTATCTGTTATACTAAATAAGCGTTGTTCAGCCTCATTTTAATTCAGCTATTGCATTTTGAATTGTTTTTTGTCTGCTTTAAATACACCAGCCCACATGGGCATCCCAAACCTGCATGTGTCACCCTATCTGTTATACTAAATAGGCTTTGTTCAGCCTCATTTTAATTAAGCTATTGCATTTTGAATTGGTTTTTGTCCTGCTGCCAAAACACTAGGCCGCAGGGTATCCCAAACCTGCACGTAGCACCCTATCTGTTATACTAAATACCCTTGTTCATCCTCAGCTTAATCAAGCTATTGCATTTTGAATTGGTTTTTGTCCTGCTGTCAAAACACCAGGCCGCAGGGTATCCCAAACCTGCACGTTGCACCCTATCTGTTATACTAAATACCCTTGTTCATCCTCAGCTTTATTAAGCTATTGCATTTTGAATTGGTTTTTGTCCTGCTGTCAAAACACCAGGCCGCAGGGTATCCCAAACCACCACGTTGCACCCTATCTGTTACACTAAATAAACTTGTTCATCCTCAGCTTTATTAAGCTATTGCATTTTGAATTGTTTTTTGTCCTGCTGTCAAAACACCAGGCCGCAGGGTATCCCAAACCACCACGTTGCACCCTATCTGTTATACTAAATAAGCTTGTTCATCCTCAGCTTTATTAAGCTATTGCATTTTGAATTGGTTTTTGTCCTGCTGTCAAAACATCAGGCCGCACGGTATCCCAAACCACCACGTTGCACCCTATCTGTTATACTAAATAGGCTTGTTCAGCCTCAGCTTTATTAAGCTATTGCATTTTGAATTGGTTTTTGTCCTGCTGTCAAAACACCAGGCCGCAGGGTATCCCATATTGCCAATTTTCATAGTATTTGGTGCCGAGAAGCAGTTGCTCACTTTACACATTTACACATTTTTTAAAGTACCTATTGCGCATTTCAAATACATAAAAATGTCAGGCAGACAAGTGCCAGGATGTTCAAAGAGGAGTGGCAGAGGCCAAGGTCGCAGCAGACTAGGGGCGAGTGGCAGCAGGAGTCACGGTGAGAGATCTGATCTGCCAGTATCTGCTAGCGGTCGTATCTTCACCAGTAACGCATCTGCCGTGGTAGATTGGTTAACGCGTTCATCCACATCATATGAGACCCCCAGTCTAGGGTCGGTAGGATCCTCTGACACAACTCTGAGTTGGCAAGCCCCGAGAGCCGTCCCTGTCCTCCCATTGCCTCTGTCCTACGCCGTTCCCTCCCCCAGCGACGTACCCTATGCTTTGGGTTCAGCTCCACTCTTTAGTGAGGAGGACGATCAGATAGAGGACAGTCAGCAGCCACTGCCCAGCCAAGAAATGGAGGTGACTTCTTTAGCTAGGCAGACAAATAGTGATGTGGACAGTGTCGTGGGTGTTGCGAGCATTCCAGCTCCTGCGCCAGACACTGTTGAGGAAACCGAGAACATCAGTGACGTGCAGCCATAACTCGGTGATGATGATGATGAAGAAGCCGATCGCACTTGGGAGCCGGGTGCAGAAGGGGCTTCATCGTCATCATCAGGAGAAGAGGAGCGCAGGTTGCCCCGGAGGCAGCAGCTGAGGCAGCAAGGTGTTAGCAGCAGTGTCTCTTTAACGCAATGTTTGGGCTCCTGCTGCTGCTGCTTGTAACTCCAGGGTGTGATTCATCCAATTTTTGGGCTCCTGCAGCCAACTCCAGTGTCTCTTTCAAGCTATGTTTGGGCTCCTGCTGCTGCTACTTGCAACTCCAGGGTGTGATTCATCCAATTTTGGGCTCCTGCAGCCAACTCCAGTGTCTCTTTCACGCAATGTTTGGGCTCCTGCTGCTGCTGCTTGCAACTCCAGGGTGTGATTCATCCAATTTTTGGCCTCCTGCAGCCAACTCCAGTTTCTCTTTAAAGTAATGTTTGGGCTCCTGCTGCTGCTTGCAACTCCAGGGTGTGATTCATTCAATTTTTGGGCTCCTGCAGCCAACTCCATTGTCTCCTTAAAGTAATGTTTGGGCTCCTGCTGCTGCTTGCAACTCCAGGGTGTGATTCATCCAATTTTTGGCCTCCTGCAGCCAACTCCAGTGTCTCTTTCAAGCTATGTTTGGGCTCCTGCTGCTGCTGCTTGCAACTCCAGGGTGTGATTCATCCAATTTTTGGGCTCCTGCAGACAACTCCAGTGTTGCTTTAAAGTAATGTTTGTGCTCCAGCTGCTGCTTGCAACTCCAGGGTGTGATTCATCCAATTTTTGGGCTCCTGCTGCCAACTCCAGTGTCTCTTTAAAGCAATGTTTGGGCTCCTGCTGCTGCTTGCAACTCCAGGATGTGATTCAGCCAATTTTTGGGCTCCTGCTGCCAACTCCAGTGTCTCTTTCAAGCTATGTTTGGGCTCCTGCTGCTGCTTGCAACTCCAGGGTGTGATTCAGCCAATTTTTGGCCTCCTGCTGCCAACTCCAGTGTCTCTTTCAAGCTATGTTTGGGCTCCTGCTGCCGCTTGCAACTCCAGGGTGTGATTCAGCCATTTTTTGGGCTCCTGCTGCCAACTCCAGTGTCTCTTTCAAGCAATGTTTGGGCTCCTTCTGCTGCTGCTGCTTGCAACTCCAGGGTGTGATTCATCCAATTTTTGGCCTCCTGCTGCCAACTCCAGTGTCTCTTTAAAGCAATGTTCGGGCTCCTGCTGCTGCTTGCAACTCCAGGGTGTGATTCATCCAATTTTTGGCCTCCTACTCCAGTGTCTCTTTCAAGCAATGTTTGTGCTCCTGCTGCTGCTTGCAACTCCAGGGTGTGATTCGTCCAATTTTTGGGCTCCTGCAGCCAACTCCAGTGTCTCTTTAAAGCAATGTTTGGGCGGCTGCTGCTGCTTGCAACTCCAGGGTGTGATTCATCCAATTTTTGGCCTCCTGCTGCTGCCAGCTCCAGGGTGTGTTCAGGCACTATAGGGGCCCCTCATAGTGATGCCACTTCAACTCTCTGCAATTGTGCCGCTCTGCGATTCTATTAGCGATGCCTCTGATCTGCATGTGATAATTATTTACAGTATTATTTCACTAACCCAGCACGCATCCTATGCGTGTTACAGCAAGACAGAATGGTTTACAATCCTATTGAGGCTCTAGGAGGCTCAGAAATAGCCGTTTTTAATAGCGATTCGTTGCGAATAAATTCGCGTCGAAACGATTTTTGTCTGAAAATTCGGCGAATCAGTCGAATCGAATTTTTCAGTTCGCTCATCTCTAGTCACATTATTTGAGATTTAAAAAACAAAAAACAAAAAAAAAAAACAAAAACCCAGTTAAAAGAGAAGAAAAGGATCGTCCATTGAAATGTATGGGAGAGCAACAGGTAGAGAGAGGTAATACCTGGCGCTGTGCAAGGCTGAAAGCCGGCGCTGTTCCCTGAGGCTGGGATAATGATGAATCGAACGCTACATGGCGCTATCCCAGTCGCTAAACAGATTCTGCTTGATAAATGTGTAATTGCGTGCAGTGTCTGGCGTTCACCTGTCGCTACCTGTCCCTACCTCTCGTTAACAAGGCACTACCTGACACTATCCCTTCATAAATAAGGCCCTTTGTCTAAATTCTGCTTTCACATTGGCAGTCCTTTTGGAACAGAAACTGTTTAAGTTAAAGTTTTGTTTTCTTAACAGATAACTTTATTTTTAAGGCATGCTATTAAACCTATAACAATGAAGACATGTACTTAGAGAGAGAGGGCAAAAACAATACCATTTTTTTATCGATTAGTCTTATTAAAGTGAGAAGTCCTGTTAATGGCATTAATAATAGGGCAGCAAGGGGCTCACCTGAATCCTTTTCCACGTGCCTTTGATCCATTACTTGGAGAGCTCTGTAGATGCTGCTCCAAAATTTGCACTTGCTGGGCTCACTCATGCTGGGAGCACAAAGGGACAGAGGCAGTCATGCAACCAGTGGAGTGTGTCCAAAAGAATGTGAGCAATAAATATTATTGGTTCAGCACTCATAGAAATACATCAACCTCAGTCCCAGCTTTAAAAAAAAAATTCTGCATAGAAAGTGCTGCAACCTCCCATTAAGGGTTCCACCACCCCCCTCTTCTTATATAGCTGCACACACCTCATCAGAGGTGCACTGATGAAGGGCCCATGAGGCTTGAAATGGCCATTCGGAATATGCGAACACCAGGTAATATGCAATCACTTATATACAATATATAATATTTTATTTTTTTGTCTTGCAATTGTTGGAATATTTAAACATTACGAGCGCTGTAGTTGGAAGTAAGGGCAATGTACAATATAGTGTATCTGGATTATGTAATGATAGCTGCTATTGACACAAAGATACCTAGGCCCTTATTTAAGAAGGGATAGCGTCAGGTAGTGGCTGGTTAATGAGAGGTAGCGACAGGTAGCGACTGGTGAATGCTGGACACGGCACACAATTACACATTTATCAAGCAGAATCTGTTTAGCGACTGGGATACCGGCATGTAGCGTCTGATTAATCATTTTCACAGCCTCAGCAAACAGCGCCAGCGTTCAGCCTTGCACAGCGCTAGGTATGACCTCTCGCTATCTGTTGCTCTCCCATGCATTTCAATGGATGATACTTTTCTTCTCTTTAAATGGGGTTTTTGTTTTCTTTTTGTTTTTCAAAAAATCACAAATAATTCTGTGATCTCTTCTGGCATTGAAATAGCTGTTCACAATTTTATCATTTTTTATATGTTTCTTCAGAAATGACATTACAGGTCTGCCATTAAAGTGTTCATGTTACAATGTTGCTACAATGTAATTCCATATGTTTTCGCTTTGTTACTAGGGGATAGATGCTGGAAAACACACTTTAAACACACCACCTCCTGCGCTCTGGGCTTCAAACAAGCATTTTTCAGCGCCAGAGATTTGTGAGGCTGTTTTTTTGCTGAATATGGTGTGAGTCGGTCGGTATGAGCAGTCGCTAACATGCGCTCCCATAGAGCGCTGTACTGGTCAAATAGCGACTCCTCACAATGTATTCAACATTACTGAACAGCGACTGAGTCGCTATAAAGTAGCGACCCACGGCTGAGCACAGTGACTTCTAGCGGGCGCTCTGAAAATGCCTGCTACAGACGCTCATCTGTCGCTACATGGCGTTAGTGTTGAATCAGCCTGCCCATCTGTTGCTGCTATTGCTTCATGCTGCATTGTTACAACTAAGGCACTAGCACTTTACTACGTAGACTTGTTAATATATTATTTTGTAATTGCTTTTATAAATGTTTTTTGTATCTTTCATTTGTAATTTTGGGGGCTTTATATGAATTTAGCTCAAATATTGTTGCTTATATATAATGTGTATTGAAAGAACTAACTTTTTGCAACGGCGGCTCATATTAATCCTCTCGATAAACCATAAATACAACAATAAAGTTAAAAAAGTGCCTAGTGCACAATATTGTAATAATATATAAATACTAGTACTGCCAATCACAGATAATAAAGTGCTAAAAAAACAAATCACAACAATGTCTATTATAAAATCACCTGAACATATTCAAAACTTATTTGTATCCTTTTATATGTAACCTATTTGTATATTACTATTAAATGAATCAACTATAATGTAGGACACATTATGTGCAAAGATCAATTAGATAAGAGAGGAGCAAACAATTATACAGTATATACATTTATAATACTAGTCTGAAACTACCACTATCTCTTCTCCAATGGGAGGTCACATCTGCACTGTGGTTGTAGAAAAATGGAAAGGAAATGCATTCTGCAGGAGAGACACATGGGACAGGCTTCAAATGAGATCCTTGCTGTCTTAATATTGCCATTGCCTGACATGCAGTCTGAACAAAGGCGAGTTACAAGTGGTGTGCTGCAAGGCTCTGTCCTGGGTCCCATTTTTAATATGTTTGTAAGCGACATAGAAGGCTTGGTAGGAAAAATTTGCCTGTTTGCTGATGATACAAAGGTTAGTGATAGGGTGGACACTTCTTGAGGTGTCTGCAACATGGAAAATGATTTAGGTTTACTGGATAGATTGTCATAACTGTGGAAACTAGAGTTTAATGTCCCTGAATGTAAAATCATGCACTTGGGTAGACGGAATCTGAGTACCATATGGGCAGTACTGTGTTAGCCAGGACCTCGGAGGAGAGAGATTTAGGGGTACTGATTGCTGATAGCTGCAAGATGAGTGGACAGTGTAGCCAGGCAGAGGGAAAAGCAAGCAGGATGCTCGGCTGCATAGCTCGAGGCATCACCAGTAGGAAGAGGGAGGTTGTGATGCCGCTGTATAGAGCCCTGGTAAGGCCACATCTAGAATACTGTGTGCAGTTCTGGAGACCTTACCTGCAAAAAGACATTATTCAAATAGAACGGGTCCAAAGGCGAGCAACGAAAATGGTGGAAGGACTTAAACTTAAAACTTATCAGGAGAGACTTAAAGAACTTAATTTGTACAGTCTGGAGGAAAGAAGGGAGAGGGGGGACATGATTGAGACCTTTAAATATGTGAAAGGATTGAATAAGGTTCAGGAGGGAAGTGTTTTTAAGAAGAAACTTAATGGTAGAACAAGGGGGCACAACCTGAAGCTAGTCGGGGGGAAGATCAGGAGCAATGCTAGAAAATGTTATTTTACAGAAGGAGTAGTAGTAGAACAAACTTCCAGCAGAGGTAGTTGAAAAATCAACAGTCACTGAATTTAAACATGCCTGGGATAAGCACACATCTATCCTATGATACATACAGTATACACATAAGGGCAGACTAGATGGACCGTATGGTCTCCTTCTGCCGTCAACCTTCTATGTTGTTATAACTGTCACTTTAAAGTGGACCAACACCCAGGATTTTGACTATCCTGGGTTTTGGTCCACTTCGGCGGGGCACCCCGATCGGGGGTGCCCCGCTGTGTGAAACCCCCCAGAAACCCCAATAAACTCACCTCTCCCCGCTCCCACGATCGGGGGTGCCCCGCTGTGTGAAACCCCCCAGAAACCCCAATAAACTCACCTCTCCCCGCTCCCACGTGACTGCCCGGTCCAATCCCCGCCAACGTCCAGGCGGGGAACAGGAACGTCCAAGCGGCTTCTGCCGCCGCCGCCTCCCTCGCGTCACTTTCGGCACGCGCGCGCCCGTGCCGGCCATTCACAGACGGCCGGCGCGGGCGCGCGCACGCCTAGAGGGGCGCGAGGGAGGCGGCGGCGGCGGAAGATAAGGTAGGTGATTTGGGGTGTTTGGGGGGGTTTCACCCCGCGGGACATCCCGATCTCGGATGTCCCGCGGGGTGGGAGGTGATCGGCCCGGGAATCTTATAGATTTAATGTGTATATGACACAAAGTGTGTTATGTAACAGATCAGCAGGGTTATAGCCTGTACAGTCTATAAGTACCTTTGATGGAGCATTGGAACTGCGAAAGGGGAAATTGGAGAGATGTTGCAATATCTGGCACTGTCACAACCTGTATGGTTAAGGACTTTCAACAGCTGCTACTTATGCCCTTATTCATCAAGCGATAGCGCCAGGTAGTGTCTGACGAGCGCCAGGTAGCGGCAGCTAACGGCGACTACCGACTCAAGTACGCCCGCGGCGGTCACAATGACGCATTTATCAAGCAAAATGAGGCTAGCGCCGGCGAGAGCGACGGCTAGCGCGGCATTCATCATGAAGCCGCCTGGACCGAACAGCGCCGCTGCAAATTCCCTCACAGCGCCAGGTATGAGCTGTCGCTCCCTGGCGATGTCCAATGCATTTCAATGGAGCAATCTATAATTAATCATAATTAATTGGTATTATTTTTTTAAATTTTTTTTTTAATGTCAAAAAATCGGAGAACACTTCTGCAATGTTAGGATTTATTTTTAAGTCAAAAAAAAAAAAAAAATAATATGTGCAGAATTGATCTAACAGGTCTGAGATTAATGTATTCATATAACAAAATGATTCTAAAAACATGTATAATGTTACATTCAAAAAATATGGTTGTTTAGGGGTTAAAAACTAGTTAATACAGATCGCCGCCAGCGCTCTGGGGTTTAAACAAGGAATGGACAGCGACAGCACATTCGGAGCGTGATTTGTTAATGAATATGAAGCTAGCCGTTCGCTCTGGCCATTCGTTGTCAGGCGCTCACATACAACGCTGGACCTGTGAAACAGCGACCCCCCAGCCCGTATTCAACATTACCGCACACCGACTGAGTCGCTGTCATCAAGCTAACGCCGGCCAAGCACAGCGAATACTGGCTGGCGCTGAAAAAATCACGCTACAGTCGCTCATCTGTCGCTACCTGGCGCTATTGATGAATCGGCCTCCCCGACCATGATGGCAGGTGACCAGAGACCCCAACGATGGCAGCAGAAGATGTGGCTGAATACAGGACTGGAGATGGCAGCCAGAAGCAGTAGCACAGATGTGGTCAGGCTGTCAGTCTGCAGACTTGGCACTGAATGTGGTCAAACAAGGAATGGGTCGGCAACAGAGCTTGATATGTGATATGATCATTTGAGGCACTGGGTGAGCAATAGGACTTGGCACTGGATGTGGTCAGATTAGACATGGGTTGGCAATACAGTTTGGCACTTTGGCAGTGGTCAGAAAAGACATTGGGACAGCAACAGTACTTGGCACTGGAAATGATTTGACATGGCACAAGTCGGTAATGGCTTGGTAATGGATGTGGCCTAACAGGGCATGGGTTGGCAAAAGGGCTTGACACTAGATGTGGTCAGACAAGGCATGACATAACATGACATTGGATGTGGTCTAATGAGGCAGGGTGCAGCGACAGGGTTTGGCATGGAATATGGTCAGACAAGGTACATCTTAGCAACAGAACAGCTGAACAGCAGCAGACAAACCTTACAGGGCAGGGCTGGATCAGCATGCACACTGCCAATATGGCCAGTGTATGCTACTTCCTGGCGGCAACTTTTGAATGAGCCACATCCAATGAGCAGGGACAATAAACATTGGTTGCTATACAATGTAGATGCCAGGGATGCAGCAGGAAACAGCTCCGCTGCCTGGGGAGCAAGACTGAGAGACTAAGACAGAGCTTCCTTCCACATGCCATCAAGCTTCTCAATTTAACTGGAAACATAGTCACCACAATTACCCCCACAAACTGATACGGATGCACAAGCAAAAAAGTATGACTCAAAACAACCCCACTGCCCCCTCTTATCTGATGATCCGATAAATCGCATAAACGACAAATACAGTATATGCAGCCTACAATATATTGATCCATTAATTATAGTAAACAAACTTGATATACACCATAAATATATTAACCTATTAGCAAATATGTATCGCTATACACAAGTGCTAAAATTAAGTAAATTAAATACCTAAACATATTATATATTCAGTTATAAAGTCCACAAGTGCAAACAACACATCCTGTAAGACAGGGGTCCCTAACCTTTATTATCCTGGGAGCTACATTTAGCACTTAGAGCTGGTCGGGATCCACATTTAATGTGACAACATTGTAGAAACCATTAACCCCTTATAGAACAGAAAACATCTGGAACTGGTTCCAAACAACAATGCATTAAAGTATTTGAGAGCATCAGAATTAACAGTTCAGTGTACAAAGCAGACCCCCCTGGTTCCCCAAGATGGTCATGGCAGCTGCCAAGACAGGTAAGACATCACAATTCTCTGCCAACCCTGTTCTATATTAACCCCATGCTTGCTGCTGACATTGCATATTCTGGGTTGCCATGTACCTCCCACTGCCATATACTAAGATGTATAAAGATGATTTGCATGATCCCCTCCGCAAGCAATGATGGGTAAATGCAATTGTCACAGTCAGGGCTGTTCTGTCCCATCGCCACCAGAGGGTGCTGGTATCCCAGACGCCTGTTCCTAAACACTCCACGTCTGCAGATGGCAGTAAGTGCTGTAACTCGTATAGTGGTTGCAGTGCACCATACACAGACACGTTCACTCCTTCTCTCCTTCATGCATGTGCAGTGCGTGTGCACGAAACTGCGCTTGCAAGCGTGCAGGCGCAAGGTCCTATAAAGCCCAGTTAGAAGTATCCTGAGTTCCTGTGTTTCTGATGATTTCCTGTGTATGACTCGGCTAGGTTCTGACTACATTCTCGCTCTCCTGCTGACCTCGGCCTGTGCCTCTACTACGGTCCCATGCTACTTCCCATGCATACTTCTGCAGATGTGTGTAGACCAAGACCTCTGTTTTTAACCAGATTTATAGACAGATTATAGGTTTGGCTGCAAGCTAACAGGGTCGAGTGCTGTGGTTCCTTTAAGACTACAATCCCAGGCTGCCTGCCTCCGACTTCAGACTGTTTCTCGACTATGATCCTGTTATCCTGCCTCTGACTTCCGCTTCCATTCAGCTCCTGCTCCTGCCCAGCCTTCCTCCAGCTCTGATCTGTCCGTTATCCAGATTGGCAATACCCACGCATTGGTTGCTTGACCTGGGGCCTTCCTGCAGCCCAGTCTATCCCCACCATCAGGGGCTCTAGTGAACACCAGCTTGGTCCTTAGAATCCAGGCTTCCCGGTCGAGAGGTGAGCTGTCTGTTAGTCTCTGCCATCAGGGCTCTGCCCAAGGTAGCACGACAGTATTATTCCTTAGGTTGGGCACTGTGTAAATACTTTTTTTACCTATTTTCCCTTACCTTTGGGAAGAGGGTCTCTTGGTCTCTTTAGACCCCATACATTAAGCACAAACCAACACTCTGAGCCTAGAAACTGGGGCACAAATCACCCAGGTCTAAAATTGAAATAGATTTTTTCATCAAACATACAGATAAAAAACAGAAAATCACAACAACACTGTTAAAAAAATACTCAACACCACCACTTCGGAGCAAATGTTAATACATTAAAACTAGGGAATATAAGCAGTATAGGTGGCAGGGCACAATATTTCTTCTATATATGATCAAAATATATACTCATGAAAGCCAATAAATAATAACTAATAAAGTGATCTAGTGCTATATACTCTAAGGGGGACTATCGTCTCCTCTCCCACTAAAGTGCATGAACGCAAGGTGCTACTAGTGCAAAATTACATCCATTCAAATACTATAGAACTATATACTGTCTCTATCAATGATCATAACGTTCTCAAAAATATCCTCAATAAACAATATTAATAAACAGGCAAAAGGCCAAAGAGTATTACATAGGAGGCACCAGCCCCAAATTGGGCCAAGACCCCCCCACACCCTGTTTTTTGAAAATAAACAATACCACTTAATCAAGTAAGCATATGAATATAAACATATGAATCATATAGGCCATATGGGAGAAAGGTCCCACAATTGAAACCAAAATAATGATAAAGAATACTGCCCTGTTTAGGATGACCACAAATAAGGTCCAGGGTTGGTATGACCGCACCCCCTATATTTAGACTAACTTAGATCTCTCCACATGGTGGCTGAGTAATACTGTGTAATATGAGGCTGCTAATACCAGTAAACAAATGATAATTAATAATAACAACAATAATATTAAAAATCAGTTTTTATTAAGTTATATATGACTAAACTGAACATCCCCCAGGAAATCTGGCAAGATTTTAGCCCGACAGATAAACTAGTGGAGGACTAGCTTTACATGAGGATCACTTTGAACCGAGGTGAACCGCAGCGACAATTCCATTCACTGGAAATATTTCACCATTTCATTTTTCCTGCTGATTCATTTCACAGGAAACAGTGACATGTTTTATCCCACCTACACATATCTTTCTGAAGAAGAATGTTATTTTGTTGCCACTACAAAGCTTACTATAAACGTCAAATCTTTCGTTAGCATTGCTTTAATATCCATTGCTTTTTTGGCTCATAGTTGAGAGTTGACTTGAATCATTAATTACATGATTTATACATATATGTTTCTGATAGCTTTTTTTTTATACATGTACAGTGCCATGAAAAAGTAATCATACCCATTGAACGTTTTTACATATATAAACATTACAACCACAGATTTAATTTTTTTGATAGAACAACTCAGCAACTTAAAAACTCTTTAGCTCATTAGCAAGTATTCATAACGTTCAAAGATAATGATGCTTTTTCGAGCCAAAAGTGCACTTTCGGACATAATTTATTTACATGACCCATACAGACCAAGAACCACAGAACTACCATGGCTTTCTTCAAGTAGGCAGAGCCACGCAAATCACCTTTTTTTTGGCTATTTTTGGCTATTACCCAGAACATAAGCCTGGTTAAGGAGAGACCCATGTTACAATGAAAAACAACCCTTAACTTTCCCAAGGTCCAGCACCACTCACCGATTTCTGTGCGGCTGCTACTTTTGACTGAAAATCAGTTTTAAAGCCTAAGCATAAGGCTGGAGATAGATGGCTGTTTGGTAATGCCAAAACAGTTACAAGCCGCTTTAGGGGAAGACCCATGTTAGGCACGTTATTAAGCCTGTCATGGGTCTCTCCCTAAAGTGGCTTCTGACTATGAAAAGAAGATCTGCTCTCAGATTGCTGCAAACTGCAATGTATGTCAAGTCTAAATCAAGATTCAATAGGAGAATTCTGTTGCAGGTACTTGCACTGGCACTTTTGTTAGCAGAAAATTGCTTATCTTGTGATTGAGCAGACCTAATCTTTTTTTCAAATGCAGAAAAAGTTCTCTTGAAAAATTCTTTTGAAGCCAAAGTCGGGTGATTCAGAGAGTTTGAAATATTGATTTGGGAGTTTTTGTTGCAGTCCTAAGTCTGCTTCACAATCTGAAAAAAATCATGCCACAAATACTAGCATGATCTTCAATGAAAAATGATTGCTAGATATTTAATTAAAATTTAAAAAAAGAAATAATATAAAAAAGTGCCCCCTTTTCCCAAAACCAGCCTGGAACCTGGAGTTCAGGCCGGTAACCCGGGCTCAGGGGCCAGGAAGGCTGGCATCTGGCCCTGTCATTTCACCTGCCCCTGTGCCCTTTGGTATGGTTCCATTGCTACATTGCCCCCAGCACTTCTGGAAGAACACTGGACCCATATCAATGGGCACCGGCTCCAATGCACCCCTGTGCCCCAAGAGAGGATACAGGTATTTGGATGGCAGTACTGGCATGTCACCCGCCGGTCCTGGCAGGTGAAGTGCTGGCCCCCAAACAGTTCACCAAAAATAGGATTCCCTCCACCCTAGTGACTAAATACATCACTGGGGGCGGAGGGGTATAGAGGGAGTTTGCCTCCATGCCCCTCCCCCCCAGCAATGTAAAAGTCACATGAGGATATTCAAAGGGGACTCAGTATAAAATCACCACTCCTCTGGCTCCTGGTGTTACCTTTGCCCCTGTTAAAGAGACAGCAGCAGCATCTGCATTGAAGTTGCTGCTTTGGTAGGCGAGGCCGGGACAGAGCCCCCGCTGCTGCTTCTTACGGCCAGCTCCATGAATGGGGTGGGCGTGGCCTGTGCCGACGCTGACACGGCGCAGGCCACGCCCACCCCATTCACGGAGCCGACCGCTCAGCAGAGCGGTGTCAGTGGAGAGGTGAGTTTAACTTTTTTTTTTACTTAAGCCGCACCAGGGGGTGCCACACAGCCTATGGGAATTGGGGGAGGGGGGATGCCACACATCCTACGGGAATTGGGGGAGGGGGGATGCCACACAGCCTACAGGAATTGGGGGAAGGGGGGATGCCACACAGAATATGGGGGAGAAGGGGATGCCACACAGCCTATGGGAATTGGGGGGATGCCACACAGCCTATGGGGGGAGAGGGGATGCCACACAGCCTATGGGAATTGGGGGGAGGGGGGGTGCCACACAGCCTATGGGGGGAGAGGGGGATGCCACGCAGCCTATGGGGGGAGAGGGGGATGCCACACTGCCTATACTAATGGGGGAAGGGGGATGCCACACAGCCTATACTAATGGGGGGAGAGGGGATGCCACACAGCCTATACTAATGGGGGGAGAGGGGGATGCCACACAGCCTATGGGAATTGGGGGGGGGATGCCACACAGCCTACGGGAATTGGGGGGGGGATGCCACACAGAATATGGGGGGAGAAGGGGATGCCACACAGCCTATGGGAATTGGGGGGATGCCACACAGCCTATGGGGGGGAGAGGGGATGCCACACAGCCTATGGGAATTGGGGGGAGGGGGGTTGCCACACAGCCTATGGGGGGAGAGGGGGATGCCACGCTGCCTATGGGGGAAGAGGGGGATGCCGCACAGCCTATGGGGGGAGAAGGGGATGCCACACAGCCTATACTAATGGGGGGAGGGGGATGCCACACAGCCTATGGGAATTGGGGGGAGAGGGGATGCCACACAGCCTACGGGAATTGGGGGAGGGGGGGATGCCACACAGCCTACGGGAATTGGGGGAAGGGGGGATGCCACACAGCCTATACTAATGGGGGGAGGGGGATGCCACACAGCCTATGGGAATTGGGGGGAGAGGGGATGCCACACAGCCTATGGAAAATGGGGGGAGAGGGGATGCCACACAGCCTATGGGAATTGGGGGGAGGGCGGGATGCCACACAGCCTATGGGGTGAGAAGGGGATGCCACACAGCCTATGGGAATTGGGGGGAGAGGGGATGCCACACAGCCTATGGGGGGAGAGGGGGATGCCATGCAGCCTATACAAATGGGGGGAGAGGGGGATGCCACACAGCCTATGGGGGGAGAGGGGGATGCCACACAGCCTATACAAATGGGGGGAGAGGGAATGCCACACAGCCTATGGGGGGAGAGGGGGATGCCATGCAGCCTATGGGGGGAGAGGGGGATGCCACACAGCCTATATTAATGGGGGGAGGGGGATGCCACACAGCCTATGGGAATTGGGGGGAGAGGGGATGCCACACAGCCTATGGGAAACGGGGGGAGAGGGGATGTCACACAGCCTATGGGAATTGGGGGGAGGGGGGATGCCACACAGCCTATGGGAATTGGGGGAGAGGGGATGCCGCACAGCCTATGGGAATTGGGGGGAGAGGGGATGCCACACAGCCTATGGGGGGATGCCACGCAGCCTATACAAATGGGGGGAGAGGGGATGCTACACAGCCTATGGGGGGAGAGGGGGATGCCACACAGCCTATACAAATGGGGGGAGAGGGGGATGCCACACAGCCTATTCAAATGGGGGGAGAGGGGATGCTACATAGCCTATGGGGGGAGAGGGGGATGCCACGCAGCCTATTCAAATGGGGGGAGAGGGGATGCTACATAGCCTATGGGGGGAGAGGGGGATGCCACACAGCCTATACAAATGGGGGGAGAGGGGAATGCCACACAGCCTATGGGGGGAGAGGGGGATGCCACACAGCCTATACAAATGGGCGGAGAGGGGATGCCACACTGCCTATGGGGGGAGAGGGGGATGCCACACAGCCTATACTAATGGGGGGAGGGGGAATGCCACACAGCCTATGGGGGGAGAGGGGGATGCCACACAGCCTATACTAATGGGGGGAGGGGGATGCCACACAGCCAATGGGAATGGGGGGGCACGCTGCCTATATGGAGAATAGGAGGGGGGAGGCCACACTGCTTATGATAATGGGGTGTACACTGCCTATATGGGAATGGGAGGGGGATGCCACACTGGGTATACGGGGAATGGGATGGGGGCATGCTACACTGTCTATGGAATGGGGGCATCCAACACGGCCAATGGGAAAGGGGAATGCCACTCTGTCTGTAATGGTGCGTTTTTGGTTTAAAATTTTTTTTTTCTTATTTTTCTCCCCCAAATCCTAGGTGTGTCTTATGGGCAGGTGCGTCTTATAGGGCGAAAAATACGGTATGTGGTACAAATTCTGGTTTATATAAGTAAGAAATAGGCTTTATTTGGTTTTGTATGTTATTGAAATATCCTTAGAAGTCTCCTAACCCTTCCTGAATGTAATGGTTCAACTTTGAAAATGAACAGCATGTGACCACATGACCATTCTGAGGAAGTCCTGAGGTGGGAAGAAATTGTTGATGAGACGAGATCCCCGCTCATTAGCGCCTGCAATACACCTAAAGAGAAGCGGTTTGCAGATCATGACCTGAACGACAAGAAGGGTGAGAGTGGCTGCCCCTTGTCACGCTCGGGGTAACTCCAGCCCTCTTAATAAGCTCACAACCCCCAATCTCCACAGCCAGCTTCACCTGTAGGAGCCCCCGCTTGCCGGGACGCAAGATACGCCTACCCGGGATCGGTTGCCCCCAGGACTTAATGGCTCAATGGATGTAAGCTTATATGTGGGAGGACTGGAGAACCAATAGCAAGAGCGTGAGTGACGGAAGTCCAGAGACAAGCCAGAGGTCGATAACGGGAAGGCAGAGATAGTAACGGCACCAAGGGTCTGGCAGAACGTAGTCGGGGTACAGGCAATGTCGGCAACAGAGGTTCAGATCGAGAGGCGTCAGTTTCAGGCAGAGGTCGGCAACAAGGGTTCAGATCGAGAGGCGTCAGTTCAGGCAGAGGTCGGCAACAAGGATTCAGATCGAGAGGCGTCAGTTCAGGCAAAGGTCGGCAACAAGGATACACTAAACAAGACAGGGTAACACAAGGTACTGAGCGCTATCACAGGCAATGGACACTGAGGGAGGAAACCCTTTATAGGGACAGCCATGAGAGAGGATAGTAAGTGATTGGTGCACACAGGATCCAAGTCAAGATTGGCCAGAACATAGGGGAGTGAACTATCCCTAACTAGGTGTAATACACCTGAGCTGTCCCTACCAGGGCTCATTGGCCCACAGAACAATACCCGGGATTATTGGCCCAACACAGAGGAGAGGGAGGAGTTCCTCCTCTGACCGAGCCCACAGGCTCAAGCACAGCTACCTCCGGTGGACGCCCTGAGAACAGCGCCACCGGAGGGCATATGAAGAACGTACGCGCGCGCGAGCACGAGACTGAGGGAGGCGGAGACGAGGAGGGAGGATGGCCGTGCACGAAGGCGCCCGGGGACATCGCTGGAACGGGGCGCAGGTAAGTGGACCCTGACATTACCCCCCCTCTCACGAGGGGCCTCCGGACCCTCACCCGGTTTCTCCGGATTGTCACGATGAAACTTCCTTACAAGAGCCCTAGCGTGAGCATCTCTAGCTGCTACCCAGCATCTTTCTTCTGGACCATAGCCAACCCAATCCACCAAATACTGCAAAGAATTACGTATTTTACGTGAATCCAAGATCTTATTCACTTCATATTCGGGCTCATTATCAACAAGAATTGGCGAAGGACCAGCGAGAGGGGTATTCTTCGGCGGTTTTAACAGTGAAACATGGAAGGAATTAGGTATTTTCATAGTAGGCGGGAGTTGAATTTTAAAAGACACATTATTCAACTTCTTAATAATAGGGAAAGGACCAATGAATTTAGGTCCTAATTTACTAGAAGGTTGACGGAGCGCGATATTTTTGGTGGAGACCCAAACTAGATCACCCACCTGAAGAACTGGTTCCCGTGACCTATGACGATCGGCAAATTTCTTATATCTCAAGCCAGTAGTTTTTAGAATCTCTTGAACACGATTCCAGATATTCCTCCGTTCTTGAAGCCACTCTTCCAATGCCGGCAAATTGGAAGGTGACCCCGAAAGGGAAGAAGCTCTAGGATTTTTCCCTAAATTACAGAAGAAAGGAGATACCTTAGTACTCTCACTAGGTGCGTTATTGTAAGCGAACTCAGCAAAATCGATAAATTCCGCCCATTGCTCTTGGGCATCTGAAACATAACATCTTAAGTAATGTTCCAAAGTTTGATTAGTTCTTTCCGTCTGCCCGTTAGACTGGGGATGGTAAGCAGAGGAAAGAGAGATCTGTATTCCCAACCGTGAACAGAAGTGTTTCCAAAAACGGGAAGTAAATTGGACACCCCGATCGGAGACTATATTAGACGGAATACCATGAATACGAAAAATATGCGAAGTAAATAGCTGCGAAAGCTCAGGAGCTGACGGAAGCTTGGTCAACGGAATGAAATGTGCCATCTTACTGAAACGATCTACGACCACCCAAATTACAGTATTTCCATGTGAGAGAGGCAAATCTACAATAAAATCCATAGAAATATGAGTCCATGGTTCGGCAGGAATTTAAAGAGGAACCAAACCGCCACTAGGGGCCTTGTGAACCCCTTTACTTCGGGCACAAATAGCACAAGCGTCGATAAAGGCAGTAACATCGCGTCTCATGGTAAGCCACCATACATGTCGACGGGCAAGCATAAACGTCTTACGATTACCCAAATGACCTGCAGTTTTAGCATCGTGAAATTCGCGAATTACATCTGAACTTAAGTGCGGCGGCACAAACTGGCAACCTAAGGGTACATCACTAGGAGATTCATCTTGAAACGGCGCCAAAGTATTAGAGAGATCAGGAAGTAACGCCCCGACCACACAACCCGTGGGTAGGATCGGTTCACCAGTATCACCCCGATCCTTACATTCACCGAACATGCGAGATAGAGCATCAGCTTTAGTATTTTTTACACCTGGCTTGAAAGTAATAATAAAATTAAAGCGCGAGAAGAACAATGCCCAACGTGCCTGACTAGAGTTCAGCCTCTTGGCAGAACCAATGTATTCGAGATTTTTGTGATCGGTATACACAGTTATAGGATGTAATGAGCCCTCCAACCAGTGTCGCCATTCATCAAATGCCAGTTTAATAGCTAATAGTTCCCTATTACCAACATCATAATTTTGTTCCGCGGTACTGAATTTACGTGAAAAATAAGCGCATGGATGGAGACGCTCAGGGTTACCAGAATATTGTGACAAAACTGCACCCACTCCCAGCTCAGAAGCATCCACTTCAATAATGAAGGCTTTATGAATACCTGGATGAACTAACACAGGTGCCGAAGTAAAGGCCCGTTTCAAGGTCAGGAAGGCCTCACAGACAGAGGGAGACCAGTTAGCAGTAAAAGCCCCCTTGCGGGTAAGGTTGGTAAGAGGTGCTACAACATGGGAAAAGCCTTTGATGAAACGCCGATAAAAATTTGCAAAACCTAGAAAACGTTGCAATTCTTTTAGGGTCTTGGGTTGAACCCAATCCTGAACCGCCGAAACTTTCCCCGCGTCCATCTCCAAACCCTGGTTGGTAATAACATACCCTAGGAAGGGAACTGTGGTGACTTCAAACACACATTTAGAAAGCTTAGCAAATAAGTTGTTCTCTCTTAATTTTTGTAGTACCAACTTAACATGGCGTCTGTGCTCCAATAAAGAATTAGAAAAAATGAGAATATCATCCAAGTAGATGACCACAAATCTACCGAGATATTCCCTGAATACATCATTAACAAAGTCTTGAAAGACCGCTGGCGCATTACAAAGACCGAAGGGCATGACCAGGTATTCGTAATGCCCATCTTTCACATTAAATGCAGTCTTCCACTCATCCCCCTGCCGGATGCGAATCAAATGGTATGCCCCTCTTAAATCCAATTTGGAAAAAATTCGGGCTCCCGTGACTTGATTGAACAGATCCCCAATCAAGGGTAAGGGGTATCGGTTCTTAATAGTGATCGGTCTCAGGCCACCATCTTTTTTCTCTACAAAAAAGAAACCGGCCCCAGCAGGCGAGGTAGAGGGACGGATAAATCCTTTTCTTAAATTTTCGGTAATATACTCCCTCATTGCTTGCTCCTCGGGCAGAGTAAGGTTATAGATCTTTCCCCTCGGAGGAATAGTACCAGGTAGCAAGTCAATAGGGCAGTCATAGGACCGATGTGGAGGAAGAGTATCGGCTGAGCGTTCGGAGAATACATCGACCCAATCAGCATATGGCTGAGGTAATTCCTGAGGTAACACTTGAACGCTTCTGAGGCCTGTAGTGAAACAGTGACCTTTACAATGATCACTTCACTTGATCAACTCCCCAGCCCGCCAATCTAACACCGGGTTATGGAGTTGCAACCAGGGGTATCCCAAAACCACCGGAGTTTCTGGACAATCAAAGATAAAGAATTCTAAGAATTCAGAGTGGGAAGAGCGGACAATTAATCTGAGAGGTGGGGTCTTGGTATTTATAGGTCCCCCCTGGATTGCCTTCCCATTGATAGCTAAAACTTGCAGGGATCTTTCAAGAGGAACTAAAGGGATCCCTAAAGCGGAGATCATGCTCCTGTCCAAAAAGTTTCCAGCCGCACCACTGTCTATAAAGGCGGAAACTGTCTGCTTCGAGGACCCCCAAAACAAATCAATAGGTACGAGCATCTTATTCTGGCGAGAGTTACAAACAGACTCACCCAGATCAGTACTCTCTTCCTGATCTAGGCGCGGAAGTTTTCCGCCGGTTTACCCTTGTTTGGACAGGACCCAGCAAAATGACCAGAATTTCCGCAATATAGGCATAACCCCTTGGATCGCCTACGCTGCTTCTCCTCTTGGGATAACCGGGTTCTCCCTAAATGCATGGGTTCTTCCTGGGAAAATGATGAGGCGCTTTCCCCACGGGGAACCGGGGAACTAGGATTCTGGAATGACCGGAGGGACGTGGAAGCCCTGACTCTCTCCCTAGCCCTCTCTCTAAGACGTCGGTCTATTTTAATGGAGACCTGCATTAATTGATCCAGGTCCGCTGGTGGAGGAAAATTGACTAGAGCATCCTTGATGCTTTCCGACAGCCCCACCCTGAATTGACTACACAGAGCGGGATCGTTCCACCTAGCTTCGATAGCCCAGCGGCGAAATTCAGCACTGTAATCTTCAGCCGAATACCGCCCTTGTTTTAAGGCCCGAAGCCTATTCACTGCAGTGGACTGTAGATCAGGATCAGCGTATAGAACACCCATAGCACTAAAGAATGCTGTAACGGATTGTAGGGCAGTATCATGAGATGGTAAACTAAAGGCCCAGGACTGCGGGTCTCCTTGAAGCAGAGAAATGACTAGGCCTACTCGTTGGGACTCAGTGCCTGAGGAGATAGGTCTCAGCTTGAAATACAGTTCGCAGGCATTCTTGAAATTGGAAAATTTTGCTTGTTCTCCCAAAAATTTTTCAGGCAGTGGAATCTTTGGTTCAGAGATATGAGGTGGTACAGAAGGTGCCGGTAACTGACGCGACTCCTGAGTGGCCACTCTTTGAGCGAGCTGGTTTATCGCCGTGGCCATAGCTTGCACTTGCTGTACCAGGTCATCCATCTTGGGCCTGTGATAATGTCACGCTCGGGGTAACTCCAGCCCTCTTATTAAGCTCACAACCCCCAATCTCCACAGCCAGCTTCACCTGTAGGAGCCCCCGCTTGCCGGGACGCAAGATACGCCTACCTGGGATCGGTTGCCCCCAGGACTTAATGGCTCAAAGGATGTAAGCTTATATGTGGGAGGACTGGAGAACCAATAGCAAGAGCGTGAGTGACGGAAGTCCAGAGACAAGCCAGAGGTCGATAACGGGAAGGCAGAGATAGTAACGGCACCAAGGGTCTGGCAGAACGTAGTCGAGGTACAGGCAAGGTCGGCAACAGAGGTTCAGATCGAGAGGCGTCAGTTTCAGGCAGAGGTCGGCAACAAGGGTTCAGATCCAGAGGCGTCAGTTCAGGCAGAGGTCGGCAACAAGGATTCAGATCGAGAGGCGTCAGTTCAGGCAAAGGTCGGCAACAAGGATACACTAAACAAGACAGGGTAACACAAGGTACTGAGCGCTATCACAGGCAATGGACACTGAGGGAGGAAATCCTTTATAGGGACAGCCATGAGAGAGGATAGTAAGTGATTGGTGCACACAGGATCCAAGTCAAGATTGGCCAGAACATAGGGGAGTTAACTATCCCTAACTAGGTGTAATACACCTGAGCTGTCCCTACCAGGGCTCATTGGCCCACAGAACAATACCCTGGCTTATTGGCCCAACACAGAGGAGAGGGAGGAGTTCCTCCTCTGACCGAGGCCACAGGCTCAAGCACAGCTACCTCCGGCGGACGCGCTGAGAACAGCGCCGCCGGAGGGCATATGAAGAACGTGCTCGCGCGCGAGCACGAGACTGAGGGAGGCGGAGACGAGGAGGGAGGATGGCCGTGCACGAAGGCGCGCCAGCCGCCGCCGCCACTCGGCGCGGCCGCCGAGCGGAAGCTGCGACCGGCCGCCCAGGGACATCGCTGGAACGGGGCACAGGTAAGTGGACCCTGACACCCCCAGTTGCAGGTAGACCAGTTTGGCTGAGAGATAGAGAGCCCTTGAGCTAATGCCACAATAGCTTGGGCACTCCCTCAGATGCCACTTTACCCATACAGTGAGGCTCAGTGGTGCTCTGGTCATCGCTTGCGGAGGGACTGACTTCTTGGCCACATTGTTGCCTGCACTGTGGTGTGGTTCCTGGTGTACGCTGAGCAATATGGCTGTGTGATAGAGAGCCCTGAGCAAATTAACAACTGCACTCGGATACTCCTGCTCTGTGCTGTTGCATACAGTGGTGGGGGTGGTGCTCAGGCCAGCGCTTAAATGTAGCCACTTACTGTTGTTCCCATCCCCTGCAATAGAAAAACCTTCTGGCATTTTTGGATATTCCACTGGGCCCATTTTGCTATTGGGAAAACCAAACATGGTCTGGCTAAGTGCCTTCTGCTGGAGAGAGCCTGTTGCACTTGAGTTTGGATTGATTGAATGTTCTGGGGGGTGGAGATTAAAACCCTGAAAAATCAGGAGGATTAGGCAATGCCACTGAAAAGTGATTGCTCTGAGACACGAGGAGGAAATGTTCAGATAACGAAAGAGCTCTTTCCCAAAGCAGGGTGATAACTAAGAGGATAACTTGTGGTAATGTTTTTGGGGAGGGAGAAGTAAAGCCCAAAGTGGAGACATGTAAACTGGTATTGAGTTGAGGTTTGAGACTTTAAAGGGACTCTGTAAGCAAAGAACATAAACTGTCATTCTGCACTTGCCCTTCCTGTAAAACACAAATGCTTCTGGAAGTAGAAACAAAGTAAAGAAAAGAGGCACACCCTCTGAATTCCTTTGCCATAGACCACCAATTATAGGGCTAAGCTGCTGGTCTAAAGCTCCGCATCATCAGACTGTGGACACTGGGAGAGAGGGAGAACAGCCAGGGTGAGGAGAATGTCTGTCTTACAGACCCCGACCATAATGCTGATTAGTCCACATCCAAATATTTCAAAGGTTAAAACATAAGGCAAAAATGTAAACCTCGATAGCTCGGCTATTCTTCTTCAATTTAAAAATTAGGACAGTGCCATATGTAGCCTGACACAATGTTGTAACAATTGCTTTTGCCTTCTGTATCTCTTTATTGATGAGGTAGGTCCACTTTATTATGGAGTTCTTGTAGCAGTGACAAATTTACGATGCCTGTGTCACTAACTGGCCATTGCACAGGAAGTAAGTAAGTAAGTCTGTATATCCTTCCTTATTCTATTCTAAACCTAAAGAAATTTGATTGGAGTTGGGAATTATGGAAACGTAACGTCTATTTTATTGCATTGTAAAATAAACCAAATACTAATCTCACTGGGCCAGTCACATGTGTTTCCTAATTATTACTAACAATGAAATATAGCCTTATTATTCAGTTTGGCTAATAAAGCAGTCACTGATAGATTCCCCACTGTGAATGAACTCATTGCTTTAAAAATGTTGATATACAGAAGATGGAAAATGTTATGAAGGTATTAGATTATGCAAACCAATCTTAACAATTGCTTGCTAAAATGCAATGAATCACATAGCGCCTGTAAATGGCACTCGAAGATGATGTAATAAGGTCATGGCATACCAAGCTAATGAACATCAAGAAAGACAAAGAGGTAATGGGATATAGAGAATAAAAAAGCCATGCAAAACCTGTTGTGGTATACCTAAAATACAGATACAGATAGAAAGGTTGTGTATATAGCAACCATCTGTTTGGATGCTTCAATTTTATGTTGTACTGTTACGGTTTTATTTATAAATGTGAACTCACATGTTCTTAATGACATTTGGTAAAAATAAATACATGGGAGTAAAAACAGAATTGTAATACGTTTTGAGTCATTCTAGTTTGTGAGCAGAGTTAAGGGTTCAGATTATAGGTAGAGTTTCTGGATTCCAATCAGATGCAGGGCATGGCTCTCACCTTCAGCTTTTCAGATAGTAGAGTTTTTTCTGCCATCAGCTGGACCACTTTTCAAAGCAGTCTTAAGGTGTTAGACAGTCTGAGCACCTCCCATGATAAGCTAAGAAGGTGTGTCGATTCCAGGCTAGGGGGCCTACTTTCCAACATTGAAAAAGTCAATGTTCTAGCTTACCTATGCCTGTGTGAAAAGGGACCTTTTGCTTTCACACCTCAATTCTTTAAATGTCATTTAAGCGTTATTCCTTTAAATTAAATGAATTAAAGTGGACCAAACCCCAGGATTTTGACTATCCTGTGTTTTGGTCCTTTCCACGGGGCCCCCCGATTGGGGATGCCACGCTGTGTGAAACCCCCCCATATCATCACAGCCAACTCACCTCTTCCCGGTCCCCAAGGCACGTCTAAGAGCAGCGGCTCTGGCAGCTGCATCGTCCGCTTCCCTCTATCAGTGCGCATGCCCGCGTCAGGAATTTATGAATGGTCGGCGTGGGCACGCTCCCTGGGAGGCGGAGGATGCGGACGTGAGAGCCGCTGCTCTTAGACACGCCGTGGGTGAGTTCATTTGGGCGTCCAGGGGGGTACCAGCTGGGCAACCCCAATCGGGGGGTGCCCCCAGGAAAAGACCAAAACCAAAGAAAATCAAAACTTTTGACTATCCTGGGTTTTGGTCCACTTTAAGAGAGAATGGGGCCCCATTCTCCCCATCACTTGCAAACCTATATTTGGGTTGTCATCTTGTCATCTGTTCTGGTATGCAAGATACATAGATGACCTCATATGTATATGGACTGGTTCCCCAGATCTAATATGTGATTTTTTGAAATATCTAAAGGTTTAACCCTTTATATGCCAAGCACGTAGTTTCTACGTGGTTGCTTCTCCTACCGTTAAGTGCCAAGGACGTAGAAACTATGTTCCTGGCATTTCCCCCTGCTAGTGTAAAAATAGAAAAAAAAATGTAAAGCTGGGGGTCTCCTCTTCCTGGGGGGGCATCCGATATCCCCCCCGTCATCCTCCATCTTCAGGAGGGGGCCCGAATCCAGCCGCCCCCCGTTTTCCCCGCTGACACTGCGCCTGTAAAATAATTAAAAAAAAAAAAATTACAGTCACTCACCTGCCTGCCCGATCCTTCCGCCCGGCTCAACTGAAGCCTGCGGATCCCCAACCTGCATTCCGCAGGCTTCAGTTGAGGACCCTCTTCCGGGTCCTCACCTCTTCTAATGGCGGCGATGGCCACCGCCCACTAGCCCCGCCTTTTGTGGGAGGAGTGGGATGACGTCATCCCGCTCCTTCTATACCCTCACCGAACACTGGCATCTGTCAGATGACGGTGGTGATTGAAGCAGGGTGGGTGTGAGGCTAGGAGGCTCCGATCGGAGCCTCCTTGCCTCTCACCCGCTCTGCTCCGATCACTATCGGCATCTGACAGATGCCGGAGCTGGGTGAGCGGCACGGGACAGCGACGAGGGACCCAGGATCGGAGGTGAGTACAGTAAAAAAAATAATAATGATCATTTCTTTCTATGTGTGTCACTGTCTTTTTTTTTAACATTTAACCCCTTGTGAACTGGTAAGGGGTCCATGTGACCCCAGCACCCCCATTACCTGCCCCCCCAAAGCCCAGGGTGGGCAGAAGAGCCCGTGGCCACGGGCTATGCGGGCTTGTAGCCTGCAGGGCCAGGGGCCACAAAAGCTGGCCCCTGCGCCCTGTTTCTATAAGCCCTGCGTAGCTGGTCCCGGGCTGGTTACTTTGGGTAAGGGGGACCCCATGTACATTTTTGGGGGGATTTTTAAGGGGTTTTAACTTAAATTTACCCCTTATGTTCTGTCACCCAGCAGCTATAAAAGGCTTCCAGCAGGTGAGCAGAAGCCAGTGATTGCCGAGGGACACAGTGCTCCAGGATGGATGGGAGGTAAGTATTAAAAAAAATAAAATAATAATAATAAAATATTTTTTCTCTTTGTGTGTGGTGTGTTTATTTTTTACATTTAACCCCTTGTGAACTGGTAAGGGGTCCATGAGACCCCTATACCAGTTCACAAGGCTGGGGGCTGGCAAGTCACCTGTGGCTAGCGGGTGACTTGCCATTAACCCCCGGCACCCCCATTACCTGCCTCCCCAAAGCCCAGGGCCTGTAGCCTGCTGGGCCAGGGCCACAAAAGCTGGCCCCTGCGCCCTGTTCGTACAAGCCCTGCATAGCTGGTCCTGGGCTGGTTAAAAATCCCACCCAAAAATGGGGTCCTCCCCCCTCGATTTAACCCTTTGTAGTGTGGATGGTTGTTGTATTTTATTTGTAAATGTTATAAAGTACTTGTTTCAGTTAGGGGGGTCTCCTGGGCAGGAACGGGGGGCTACCGATAAATATGTGGTACCGTTCTAATCGATAGAAATGGGGCTTTCACATGCAATATGGTTTTCTTTAATAAAATACATTTTTTATTTAAAATAAAGGAGGCAATTTTGTAAAAAAAAATGTATTTACCGTATATACTCGAGTATAGGTCGACCCGAATATAAGCCGAGGCACCTAATTTTACCACAAAAAAATGGAACAAGTTTTTGACTCAAGTATAAGCCGAGGCAGCTTTTTTCAATTGGAATTGGAGTTGACACACAGAAAGAGAGAGACACACACACACACAGAAAGGGACACACACACAGAAAGAGACACACACACAGAAAAAGACACAGACACACACACACACACACACACACACACACAGAAAGAGACACACACACACACACACACACACACACACTGTGGGTACCTGCTGCTGCTGCCGCCGCCGCTCTCAGGCGCGCAGGTGTCGGGGGTCAGGGTTTGGCCGAGGTTACCCTGCAGAGGGGCAGCGGGGTCCCCCTCCCCTCCTCCTCCTGCCGGTCGCTCGGCACACAACACCCTCCATTCAGCTCCGCCTGGCAGCCGCCAGCCGCCGCCGTTCTCATACACACACCAGCACTTCCTGGCTGTTGCGCGCTGGTCGTGGTCGGTGGGCGTGCCCCTTATGGCCGGCGTCCAATGAAAACATTGGACGCCGCCCATTGACGACCAGCGCGCAGCAGCCTGGAAGTGCCGGTCAGTGTGTGAATATGTGTGCGTGTTTGTGTGTATGAGAGCAGCGGCGGCGGCAGCAGCGGGTACAGCAGGGACCCGCAGCGGCCGCCCCTCACCCTCCAGCATCTGTTGGGTTCAGGGTTGCGGCCTTCCCTGGCAGTCCTCCCCTGGACTCGAGTATAAGCCGAGGCGGCTTTTTTCAGCCCAAAAAGTGGGCTGAAAAACTCAGCTTATACTCGAGTATATATGGTATTTATTTTTTATTTTTTACTTTATAATATTGTAAAAAACAGAATAAAATTTACAAACAAGACATTTCATGTTAAAGCCTAAACTCCAGCAAAAATGGCGCAAAACATGGCGCAAAATGGGGAAAAATGACCTGTCAACAGAGGGTGACAAAATTTCAAGTAGGCTGGCAATTAAAAGGGTTAAAAGTAGCTATGCATGTTGGGTATTGTTCTGTTCGGGGGACCTTGCGCTTTCAGACTTAGCTTGTTTTTTCTTGTTTGCATATTTATATTTTAGGAAAAGGTGTTTTTTTTTCCAGCTTTTTTATACATTTTTAGGGAAACCCTGCGCAACCAAAGAATTCTTTGAGGGATTAATTCCAGAAAGATGAGCCCACTACAACAATCTGGGTACACTTAGAAAGCTTAACATGTGTACTTTCAGGGAATATATGGTTTAGGGGGGATATTCCAAATGTAAAGGGTTCTTTTGGTTGAAAAATCGCAAGGTGCGCACTTTGTCTGCAGAGCTGAAATTTTCAAGAAAAATTACCGTTATGCTCATGCTTTACTTTGGGGTGTTTGGCAACTCTTCCCTTGACAGTAACTATGCATGTTGGGTATCGTTCTGTTCGGGGGATGTTGCTTTTTCAGATTAAACTTGGTTTTTCTTTTTGCATATAGTTTTTTTTAGAAAAATGTGGCTTTGATTCTGCTTTTTTATCCTTTTTTTTAAGGAAACTCTTTGCAACCAAAGAATACATTGAGGGATTAGTTTTAGAAAACTATGGCCACATCAACAAGCCTAGTACACCTAGAAATCTTGAAGTGTGTACTTCCAGAGAATATATACTTTGTTGGGGGTATTTCAAAGGGTTGTTTTTCTGGAAAATCTGCAAGGTGCGCATAGCGCATAGCGCAGTTGTTTTTTTATCTGAAAATCCCCTAAAGCATTGTTTCAATTTAGGGGAGTCTCCTGGGCAGGAAAGGGTGTCTACCTATACATATGTGGTACTGCTGTAACCGGGAGAAATTGGGATTTCAACGCAATAAAATTTTATTGACAAACTTACATTTTATATTACAAAAAAACGCTACAAATTGTAAAAAATAGTTTTGTTTTTTTTGCACATATTTCACCCAAAAATATTGAGAATACACCTAAAAAATGACAAACAAGACATTTCATGTTAAAGCCCAGACTATGCTGAAAAAAACAATATATCGCTTTCCTGGGAAATCCCTGGAAATCCCTTCAAAAATCACATTTGAACATGGGGAGCACAAAATAGTGCAAAATAGTCTGGCATCAAAGGGTGACAAAAACTCCAGGTAGGCTGGCACTTAAAGGGTTAATTAAGTGTTTACAGACAACGTTCAATCAGAGGAAATTGAATACTTGGACCTTATTTTGGTCGCCCCCAAAAATGGCGAACCCATTGGCACCAGAACCTTCCGTAAGGCTACCACTGGGAATTCAACCCTTTACACTACAAGCTGCCACCCTCGCCATACAATTCAGGCGATACCATATGGCAAATTTTTAAGGGCAGCCAGAAATTGCAACACTGAGGAGTCTAAACAGAAAGAATTCAATTTAATCCATTCTAGGCTCCGCCAAAGAGGATATAGTACCAAGATCATTAACAAAGCCAAATTCAAAGCCAACCTCTTAGTAAGAGATACTCTCTTATTCAGGCCCAAAACCTCTACAGTCAAGACATCCACCCCACTAACTATGGTTACAGGACATTGTAAAGAATTTTCATCTATCCGTAATATTATCATGTCCAACCTCTATATACTAAAGCCTGATCTGGATCTTCAGGATATCGTGGACGAGGGGGTAAAAGTTGTGGCCAGACGAGCACCTACTTTGGCTAATAAACTTTCACCATCACTACTTCGGAACCAAAAAACTAAATCCACTACCTGGCTGACCTGCAGTGGTTGTTTCCCATGTAGCCAATCCAGATGTGCATGTTGCAAATTTATACTAAAAGGAACTTTTTTTGAACCTACCAATACCAGAAAAAGGTACATAATTTCTGATATCTTTAATTGTAATACAGGTACCGTAGTATATCTAGTTATGTGTACTACGTGCAATCTGCAATACGTTGGGTGTACCATGCGCAGACTAAAACACCGGTTCATGGAACATATATACCAGATAAAATCCAATCAACCTAGATCGAACGTTGCACGACACTGTCAACTAAGTCACAACAGCAATCCATCTACCCTAAAAGTTATGGCTATCGAGAAAATAGAGAAGAAACTCCTCAAGCAGGAAGTAAAATGGATATTAAAACTAGGGACATTATGCCAGAAGGACTTAACCATAGACTTGATCTTTCATTGTTTACTGATCCCTAGTTCCATCTCATCAAGTAGAATTTTTTATTAAGATATCAAGCAGATTCTTTTTCGTCAAGATTAAGCACTTCATTACTATTTTTTCATGGCCACCCTTGTTTTTAACAAAAACTTTTTTTCAATTTTATTCATTCTTTTCAGTACCCCCCTAAAAAATTGTATGACTAACAGCCCAAGAGGCTTGAAACGCGTCACGGGTGCTTGGCCCATGTTGTTGCGTCTGGGCCACTTTTCAATTTAATTCGGATTTACACTTTCTTCAATCTATGGGCTAATTTTAATGGATTAATTTAAACGCTAAGTTTTAATGTAAGGCTGAACTACACACTGCTTTCGCCACTTTAAGAGAGAATGAACAGAGAATAGAAAAGGGATGCAGTCGTGTGTGAAACTGATCACAGCACTGAATGGGAAAGGTGAGAAGCCAGAAGGTCAGAAATACCTGAAAATTAAAATCTAACCAATATTTACGCAATATTACATATTTCAACACATCAAGCTCATCCAAAGACAGCAAAACCCTGGGGGGATGGACCAGCAGACGTCTGCCCTGCTTACCTGAGCGGATCCCACAGGCTCTATTTCTGCTCTTAAAGCGGTCCTTCACTCTGAATAAGAGTCTATCTTATATGTTTCCCACACCCTGTACATACAGATTGCTCACATTAAAAATCATCCTACCTGCATCTACTGCATGTTATGAGCATTTAAACATTCAAGATGTCGGCTCATGGGACATCAGGCAGCCTACAAACAGGAAGTGCCTTCTGACTGTGCTGCTCTGCATTCTGGGATTGCTGACCTTTTCCTGACCCCCAGCTCTGCTCTGTCTGAGCAAAGTACAGCTATAACCCACCCCCTGTACTTTATCCCACTCTCCTCAGTAAGTGTGATGCTTCTGAGTCAAGATGGCGGCACCCGTATCCTAAAGTCCTGAACAGAGTTGCAGCCCAGTGGGGGAAAAGAATAATAAAGTGACTAAAAACTTAAAATATACTAATTTTATATGCTGGGGAATCATTTAAGGGTTTGGGCTTTTCAATAAATCATGGTGAAGGTCCGGTTTAAGGCCTAGTGTCAATGTAAGCTCCCACTGGGGCCCCCCAGTCCGGGTGGATGAGTATGAGACCAGAGGAGGTGCCCATAGTGCATATTGGGTGACTCACTCTGGGTTCGTACTCCACACACGTCCACCTAGAGGATGGAAGTGTGGAGCTAACAGACACTGGGCTCTAAACACAGTAATGGATGTCATGGTGCAGAGGAGACTTATGCTGGTGGTGGTTTTGATCCGGGGTCTGTCAGGGAAAGTGGGCCAATTGTTACAAAAATGAGTCTCCCCAAATATAGTTATATTGCTAATGGACTTCTGGTATTTATACATTTCTCATTGTAAAAATTCTACCCCTCACCTGCAGGACTGCCCCATTGTATGTACAGGGGATTGTCTAGAAGAAATAAGCATACCAATTTATGGTAGTGTGAGCTGACCTTACTTGATATAACACAGATGTCATCAGTTTACATTAAATATTAACCCAGGAGAAGAAAGTAATTCGGGACAGAAGGCAAACGCAATTTTTAACTATGCTCCCTAATGCCCCTACCGATACAATATATTACCTTGTATTACCTGCTAGCCTTTTGTTTGTTCTCCAATTTCCTCTGTATATGGTAAATCTATATCTCCTTTCCAAACTTTTGCATCTCTTTTTCAGTTTTAAATGAACTTGAACCCTTTTTGGTTTGTGCTCTTTAAATGCTCTCTAGTCCCTGGAGCTTGTCTCACTCTTTCAAAGCAGCACAAAACCCAGGGCGGCAGGTCCTGGAATCTAAAAGATTCTAGTCCAGCTGCTTGCCTTTCCCAGGAGCATCCCAGATTGGGATGTCCCAATGTGTGACCCCCCGGCGCTGCAAAACTCTACTTCCTGGAGCCCTCGGTGATGTAAAAGACAGGTGGCCACTTCTCTGTATCTTTGGGCTGTGGTTACCCCGCCATTCAGATAGGATTGCTCCTGATTGTCAAGTCCATCTTGTAAAAAGAGCCTTTGCCAAGCATTAGATATTCATGGCAAACAGTTCTGATTGAATGAGAGCCCTCATATGTGCCATAGGACCGGGGAAAGGTGAGTTTGTACGGGCACTCTGGGGGGGTTTCACACAGCGGGGCATCCCAATTCAAGATGCCCCCGGGCCACTGAAAAAATCCCGGGATAGTCTAAATCCCAGGTTTTGTTCCCAGTAGGGAGTGGAGGACAGTAAGGAATAACAGCCTTCCTGTGTCTTCTGACAGTTACACTGGCCACTTGAGGATCCAACAGTCATTTTAAGGAAAACGGGTGTTGATCAGTGCGGGGGGACATGCTGATCACCAATTCCCCCATACACATACCACAATGCAATCTCAGTTTCGGACATGGCAGGTAGGATCAATTACATTTTTTTTTAATCGGTCTGTATTTTAACTGTTTCTAACAACATGACATTTATTTTACATTTAATGTACACTTTCTATTTATATTCGTTTTTGGAGCGGTTAGGAATTATTTGTGATAACATAACAGGCTTTGGTAAAGTGGCAAATTAAATTCTGCACTAGTTGCTCTGGCTTCTCAGATTTGCTCCGACAGTTAATAGGTTTGTACCTTAATTGCCAGTAGACATTGTGTGGACTGGCAGGAAAGCAAGAATTTAGGCATTTCCTCGCGAAAGTAAAAAATGTATATTGTAATATACTTTCATTAAAGAAGTATCGCTCTGCAGATATGGGTGAGGCTTGGAAGGTATATTTAGCTCTAGTTTGTTCAGGTCTACTATCTGTCATTTTTCATCCACTCCTATTTCCTTTTCAAAATAGATATTGTTCGACTTTTAAAGGGTAAAATGACATTTTCTTTTTAGCCTTTAGTTGTAAATTCTGTTTAAATGTTTATATTAATACTAAGATTTGAATTAGTTTTTTTTTTAATCTCCTACAGAACTAAAAATGATTTGACCCACAAGACCTATGCTAACCCTCGATTCTTTTGTTTAAATGTATTTCAATTCAAATTTTGATTGAATTAAAAATAATTGTTGTTTTGGGGTTTTTCTTCTTCCCCTAACTCAGCAGATGTATTAAAAGTGGATATGTTTTCTTTGGCTTTGTGACACACATACATTATTATGCTAAAATATAACTTAAAATACAGGTTACTCAAATTTACCCAAGAAAAATAAATGCAGACAAGACTCCAGTTGTTCCAGAGACACTGTCCAGTTAGCTTTATATACGGAAAACTGTTGCTTACCTAGCTCCTGTAGCCATCAGGTACAGTTTATGCCTAGATCAGCATTATTCTGTGTCCAATAGGGCTAGGTGGACAAATCCTGATAGTAAACTCAGTTGTTTGTGGCAGTTATAGATTCTGTGAAACTAAGCAGGGAAACAGGTTGGGGGGGGGGGGGTTATTTCTCCCAACATAAGGAGATTCTGGCACGGGGGTTAGAGGGGGGAACTACAGGAACTGACATAATGGGTTTTGAAGAAGTCCAGGTAAACTGAAATACAAGGACAAAACTTTAAAAGACTTAAACTCCTCACTAAATGTTTCACGGTAGGCACTGTACACCCAACAGGAATAAAAAGGCAGCAAGCAGCTTTTGTCCCTTCTCCATTTCCAGCAGCGCTGGGTTGAAGCCATAGCAAGGCTCCAAAGTTTGCCATCCTTTCAATTTTATTTCTCCAAGACCACGCAAAAAAGTGGTCTAATAGCCACTAAATCTCTTGGTGTTTTCAGATGGGTAAGCACAGCAAGTAATGGTGGTCTCGTAGCTGTCTCTGACCACAGCACATAAAGCTGTGCTATGACATGCCCTTCCAAGCTCAGCCATATATTGAAGAAAAGAATCATCATCTCTTAGAATAGAAGGTATTTACATATATTTGGAGATTTTGAGATGGTTTCAAATGGCTTATTTGACACTGTTCCCAAGGTGGATAAGAGTACATACCTTAACAGACCTTAGGCAGGATGTCAGTGTGTCTATTCATCTAATAATCTCTACTCTCTAGATCCATAAAGTTTGCATTGGGTAGCTTTAAGCCCTCCGTCTAGTTGGGATATATGCCCCTGCTGCTTTGATCAGGTGAATAGCTTCATTAGGTCTCTTGACATAAGGACAAGACCAGTCCAGTTATTTTATACACTAATCTTGTCACTCCTTTCCAAAACCCTCTAATTTTCCTGCACTGCCAGAAAATGGATGAGAGATCCCAGGGCCTTGCCACATCTGAAGCCTAATGGTGAAACCTCTGGATACCTCGGGTGGGCAAAGCTTGTGTTCTGTACAAATCTCTCAGTAGCTTATAGCCGGATGTCTGGTAATGGTTGCTACTGTATACTAGTGGGTGACTCCAGATAGACAAATTGGAAAGATTCTGCTAAGACAGTCTTCTATTGACTTCCAACCTGTTCTACCAAGAAAATTGGCCGCACAAAGTCTATCCCCCACCGCCCTCCTTCAGAAACATTAATGGGCCAAAACGCTGGTCTCAGTGGACATGGCTTTATTATGGAGCCTTTTGATTTGAAAGGAAGGGGCCTGACAAAGTTTCTGTGAACGGACTCTTCTTCGCCAGTACTAGGGAAGGGGCCAATGATCAGGCCGGGCATTGCGGGATGTGGATCTGCTGATTATGTAAGTATGTAACTTAGTTTTAAATTTACAATTTCCTAAACAAACGATTGAGTTAAAGAATTTTCAGCAGAACACATTTCTCAATTTGTGCTTGGATACACCAGAAGTCAGGATAGCAAGTCTGGGGTTTCCTGTTTTTTTACATTATTTCGTCACCAGTTTTGTGACTCACTTAGTTAGTAGAGAGTGGCCTGTGAGTTAAGGGTTTTTAGAGTGTCATCATGTTTGCATGTATCATTAAAGAAAATTGCTGAAGCTTCAAGTGCTTAGTGCTTAGCACCATTTACCAAAGTAAATATGTTACTGTTACTGATGCCATTTCCTAAAGAGACACAAACCTGCATTTGCCCCCCCAAACACCCTCCCCGCCACAGTACCTTGAATGTTGATGTGGCCTCGGCAGTGGTTCAGTTTAAAAAAGAGAATTTTCTTCCACCACTGAGGCCACGCCCACCTACCATTTCTGAATTCGCCAATTGGCTGATCATAAGAATGCAGACTGAGTTGGCCAGTCTTGGCACAGCAAGTGTATCAATACCTGACTTATCAAGATCGCCATTGCAATGAATGGAGGGGGCATGTCATAGTTCCTGTGAATGGTGCAGGGTGGTCTATCATCCATGCTACTGATAAGGAAGCAACAGGCGATTAGGACAGGCAGTGTGGTGATTGGATCGGGCAATCTGGTAAGTGTCAGGGAACCAGACTAAAAGCAACCATCTGTGGGGGAGAATGGGTGAGCCTTTTTTATGTTCCCGGACAATTATTTCAAAGATTTCATCACCTGATTTCGTTTATTTGGGAATATGACAAAACAAAACACACGTACTATATTATGTTTTGTAATATTTTTTATTTATTACGTATATTTTAAAGCATTTGTAAGAAAAAGAGTAAAGTAGAGACAATGCAGCTTGGCTATCAAATATTGTGCTGATTAGTTAGATGCTGGAGGCAATGCATTAGGAACTGATGGTAATTGATATTCTCCAATCAGTTCCTGATGCAGTATCTGCGACATCAAAATTAAAATGTGAGATTCTTGGGAAAAATGTATTTAATTTTAGTAAACAGTTAAAATTTGATTTGATTTTTTTTTTGTATTTGTGTGACGGCATAAAGTTAAAACTACAGTGAAAAGGACAATATGAAAATTTATTTAAAGTGGAGCAAAACCCACGGAGGCATCCAGAATTGGGATGCTCCACTGTGGGAAACCCTCTAGGTCGCCAATAAACTCGCCTGCTTTCCTGGTCCAACGGTGCATGCGCGAGCAGCAGCCGCACCCCCGCTATGCCTCTAACAGGGAGCTTGCCCACGCCAGGCATTTGTGAATGGCCAGCACAGACGTGCTTCCTGGAGGAAGCCGGGAAAGCGGCTTCCAGCGCGCTCGGATCTGCTAGCCTTAGACAAGCTCCTGGATGCAGAAGCTGATTGGATGAGTGGCCGCAAATGCATCGTAAGATCGGGAAGTGTTGCAGCTACACTACGTGAGGTCCGCATAATACACCTGTCTTGCTTTTATGTACTAAAGATTTCTGGCAGGCTGAGGGACATTGCTACTTTAGATGTAGATGTATTATGGCAATGTTGCACTGGTATTATCCTACTGGTGCTTTGCATACCAGTTTGATAACCAAGGTCCTGTATTACCCAGCCAGCCATTGGACATCCCTACTGACAGTTTGGTCTTCAGAAGTCTTTGTGGCCTCAGCTGTCATCTTTTGTGCACCGAAGTCTGGGGGAAGGGTGGTGCTATGTTGTTATTGAGCTCCTCCCAAGGCTGAGGGGAGCTGAACTTTAGGTGAAGTGAGAGGTCAACAAAGTTTGCCGACCTGATAGATAATAACACACCAAATCCTTGTAAATGCTTTTTCGTGGTCACACTTTATAGAGTAACTGCATCTCTTTGTACTGGTGCAGATCAGAAGAAACATCTGAATCTTGATTTGAGATCGATAGTAGGGGATCCTCAGCTACTGTATAGGTTGCTAAAAGGGAACTTTAGGAGGTTCAAGGTCCAGGTAGAATTTAGAATTTTAGGGCAGCTCAGAGCTGGAGATCCAGCTGGGGGGGGGGGGGGGGGTAGGGGGAAGCAGGGTGTTTAGAAGCCATTTATAGACTGGGTGAGGCAGAGTCAAGATCATGACTGTGGGAGACAGGTATATTAAGCACCAGGTGAGAAAATTCTAATACTTTTTAGGAGAGAAAACTGCCATTCACTTTCATTGTTGTACCTTGGGGCTAATTCAGCACCAGGTGAAAATTGAAATCCGGTTGCTGAATCACACCCAGGGTAGACAATGAAAGTAACTGTCCGTTTTCTCTGCTAAAAGGTAAGAGAGATTTATCATCTGGTGCCGAATTGACCTTATTGTAGTAAAGTTACAGATGTAGCCACTCTTACTGTTTCCCATCACTTAACATAATTAGTTATGTAAAACTGGTGAAGATATCTTATCTGGCTATTGTGTTGAAATTCAATAGCTTGGCATTTAAGGATAGGCTGCTATTCAGTGTTGCCAGCACCAGGAGGAGCGTGAGAGCATGGCCTATCATAACTACAACAGACACACTGGCCTCCATTCATTGGCAGATGAAAATGCACTTTAGCTAAAAAAAAAATCTTAAGAATTTCACTGTTACGGAATTACCAGCTTGGAAGACAATGAAAGTAAATGTTACTTTTTGCTACAGTATAAAGATGTTCCTACTTTTTCTAGTTGTGCGGGTGATCTTGGGGGTTCACACAGTAAAAACGGACCTATCATCAGGATAAAAATCTGGGTGATAGGTCCACTCCAGGGCCACCTGATTTCCTCTCCCTGATTTGGGATGCCCCGCCATGTGAATCTCCTTGAATCCTCAGCAAAACCTGATCTCTGATCCAACGGCCTATGCGTGGGCTGAATTTGGGATGCCAAGAGGTAGACCAACACCAACACTCCCAAGAGTCTTTTAAAGTGGAACAAAATCCTGCTTGGGCATTATTTTAGATTCCAGGGTCGGTTACCTTCCTTCCAGTTCGCAGCATCCCAAATTGGGATTCCCACTATTTAACACCCCTCTCATTCACCTCTCATTGCGCGGGCTCTGGTCCAGTCAGAGACATTTGCTGTGTCTATGTCAATCAGCAAACATCTCTGATTGGGTTTAATGGGAGCACCAATGGCCTCAACCCCAGAAGCATGCACGCTCCTGTCCCAGCCTATCTTAATGGCTGGGATGGGAGTGCGAACACAGGTCAAAGATGTGGAGATGTACCCACTTGCACTCCCAATCAGAGTTGTTTGTTGAATGACATAGTCAGTCACTCTGATTGGATGAAAGCCTATGCATTCACCATTAGACCAGGGGGAGGTAAGGAAATACTGACAGTTTTTGCACAGTGTGGCATTCCAATTTAGGATGCCCTGGGGGGCGCCAGACGTGCAGGGTTTTGTTCCGCTTCAACCCCCGAACTGTCCTAGTAAAAAGAACTTTCAGAACATCCAGAAATGTGTCTGCATTGGCAGGGGTAGCTCTAGACACACAATGTAGAGAGTGGGGTCTCAGTGACCATGGTGAGGGGGCAGTAAGGGTCAGCAGCCTGCTTAACCAAACCAAAAAGCTTGTTTTATTTAAAGAGAAAAATATGTCCCAAACAGCGGGTTCAGGGTTCAGAGAAGTTTAACTGAGAACTTTAGCACAGTGGGTCAAACCAAATTGGGATGCCCCAGGGACAGGCCAGCCAATAATTGCACCTTTGACTTATAATTGAGAGAATTTACATCTGCTTTAATGTTTTAATGTTTAATAAAAGTCAGTGATAGATCAATTTTCCTAGCATTTTTCTGCATTTCCTATGGTGCAAGCCCAGGCTCTCGCCCAGCCAGTGCGTTATGGTGTGCCATCTAATTTACAGCATCAAGGATTGTTTTGAACAGTCATAGGGAGCAGCCCGTTTTCCTGCAGTGTGTGACACGCTTCCACACCCAGCCACACCTCTGAATGGTGCATGGATGCGGCCACAGCCCCGATCGTGGCAAGGGACGCCTGAAAAAGTAGGTTATTGCGGGCCTGCATAGGGGGCTCACACAGTGTGGCACCTGAATTGGGATGCACCAGGGACACAAAGTGTACATTTTTTTGTGCCAAAAAGGATCTGCTCATTTTTTTTATCATATTGGTAAATTCCCTCACTTATAAGTCAAAGTAGCGATCATTGCCTGGCCTGACTTTAGTTCCTTTATAACAATGAATATAACTTCCATGCAATATATAATATATATATATATATATATATATATATATATATATATATATATATATATATGAATTAACCTATATTAAAGCAGGCCTGTCCCCACCAAGTGGAGCTGAGTGTGCCTGTAATGCAATAGCCAGTTCGCATTTATACGCATTATATGTGAACTGGCCCATTACAAATAATGGGCAGCATTCTCACTTGCGTTGTGACTGCGTTGGCCAACACAGCAAAAGCGGAGAGGTGTGAATAGAGCCTTATTGTACTAGTCACAGCAGGTGCATTGGTCCTTGTCCCTGGAGCATCCCGATTCAGTATGACCTGCTGTGTTAAACCCCCCAAATCTCCAGTAATCCCTATCTTATCCCTGGTTCAACAGCACAGCAGTGCGCGGGCCTAAGTTGGCATGACCTATAAAGAGGCAGAACACCACCAACACCAACAGTCTTTTAAAGTGGCACAAAACCCAGCATGGCCTGTTCTGGAATCTAAAATATTTCAGGGCCAGACGTTGGCCTTCCCCCTGGGCACCCTGAATTACTGATCGGGAGCACAATCGGCTTATCCCGACATCTTTGGCTTGAGCATGTGCCCCAGCTATTCAGATGGGACTGGGATGGGAGCATGTGTGCTGCTGGGGATGAGGCTCCTTGCGCTCCCATTAATTCCAATCAGAGCCATTTGCTGAATGATATAGGCACGGCAAACTGCTCTGATTGGAAAAGAGCCTGAGCATGCGCCGTAGGGCCAGGGAAAAGTGAGTTTGCATGGGGGGTTGACACATCAGGGTATCCCAAATTGGGATGCCCCCAGGGAAATGAGCAAAACCAGGGATGGTCAAAATCCTGAGTTATGTTCCTGCTTTTTTACCTCAAATCTGTTGCTACTGGCAATTATATACCAAGATATACAAGCAGAGAGAAGTGATCCCTGTACACACAGAACACTGCTGCTATGACCACTGCTGAGGTGAAGGAGCTCATTCAACCTTACACATGCCCAGTAGCAGTGTTCTGTGTGTGTAGGAGTCACTCCTCTCTTTTGGGTATACTGTTTCCAAAAGCAACAGATTTTAGTAGTGAAAACTGCTTCCATAAAACACACATTTACTTACATAACAAAAGGAAAATAACACTAGATGGGCTCAGCACCTTGAGAACATGCTTTTTGGCACAAAAAGTTTACACTTTCAAGTGCCCCTGGGGCATCCAGTATCATGATAAGTATCAGGATACCCAACTGTGCGAGCCCCCTGCACAGGCCCACACAATAGCCCCATATACAGAAATTCCATGGGTGTCAATAGGAGCAGAGGGGTGTCCCCGGCAGAGAAGTCCAATATTAATCTAACAGAAAGGCCATGGGTGTCAATGGGAGCAGAGGTGGTGTTCCCAGCATGGGAGCCCCATATTTATCTAACAGAAATGCCATAGGTGTAGCCTGCAGCAGAGGGGTGCCAAAAGATGAGTGTATTTGGTGACCCATAGAGTCTCACACAATGGGGCATCTCAATTTGGGATGCCCCATAAAGAGGGAAACCACCACCCCTAGACACTAGGGAGGTGGTTGCTACTATTTAAATAAATGTCAGGGAAAATCAGGCAAGGTTTAGGTCTGGCTTAAAAGAGGTTACATTGAAAAAATTAAAAAAAAAAGATTTTCATTGATTGTATGAAAAATGCAACAGGAAAGATACAGTAGGGAATTGGGAATGCATGTTTTTCCCAAAAGAAAAATGTCATGAATTGTCCAGTGTCTTTTTGCAACTGAATGAAACCTTTGCTATTCACTGCTCCCCCTAGTGGTTGCTGGAGTGAAATGCAGGATTTTCTGAGATAAGAAATCTTAACTAATTTAGTGATGGCACTCGTCTCACAACAAAGGGCTCAATTTACCCAATTTGGAGATAAGGTGAGTCTGACTACATCTGTAACACTGGTAGAGTAACCAAGGGATTGCTTTCAATGGCCCAGGTGAATAGTCAATGACCTATGGGGGATCAAACCAATGGATCACTGTTGATGATCCAGTTACTTGTGTGGCTATTGCCCAAAATAGCAGCTAGACTGTATTAGAGAAATTCTGTGAGTGGCATGCTACTATAATAAAATGCAAGTGAGGTTATAACGTTTTGATCTTGGTTGTAATGCTGAAGTTTGATTTTAAATTGGACCTTGCCCCGGGGCACCCCGATCGGCCAAACAACCTCACCTCTTCCCGGTCCTACGAGCGTGCTCAGATACACTCGAGCCCTTTTGTCCAGGAGCTTGTCCAATATGAGCGGATCCGACCTTGCTAAAGGTCACATCCCCCGCTACCCTTTAACAGGGAGCATGCCCGAACCGGCCATTCACAAATGCCTGGCACAGGCACGCATCCTGCTAGAGGGATAGCGGGGATGCGGCTGCTGCTTGTGCATGTGCCGTTGGACAGGGAAAGAAGGTGAGTTTATGGGCGACCTGGGGGGTTCCACACAGTGGGTCATCAACTGATCTCTGTGGCTTTTAAAAAGTATTTGATAACTGCAAGACCAGGTAGCACCAAAGGGTCTCTAAGAATCCTTTACTCACCATCTTCTCCCCAACCCTAGAGGTGTGTGTGAGACACTGAAAACACAACAAAAAGACATGTTTAAAAAAGGGGCCTATTTGGACCAAAAGCTTTAGGTGCACAGGACAGGAGACTGAAAAGACTTTGAAAACAGTTGCGCCTGTGCTAATTATTCTTCATGGTAAAGGGGTGGTTCAGACATGCAGAAGTTGGAGACTAAACAGGATTTTGGTGGTAAATGAAGAGCGTGCTTTGATATTCATGATTGGGTTCATGATTAAAGAGTGCCTAGGGTTACGTAAATACAGCCTTGTCTACACATACAAGAGAGTCTACCAAGGCTGCTCTTCATGAAAACCCTAGACTTGCCTGGTATTAAAATGCACAGTGTTTAGCCTTTAACAGCTCCACAAAACCTTGATTGAAGTGACAGTGCCGACCTATTGATCCATAAAGCGAAGCAATCGCAGTGTTTAGCATAATCTCAGAAAACACTGTGAGATAATTTATGAACTGCTCACAGTTGCCAGCTGAGATTAAGCCAGTTCACAGCCACGAAGGTTATCCCTGCAAGTGAGAGCTTGTCAAATGCGTTCCTCTTCTAAATTCCTCCGTAACTGCGGATGGCTCCATTCCACACATGAAAACACCTGGTGACGGAGGAAAGAGGCAAGCCTTTAATGTACTCATTATTTACGAGGTTCATTTATGGAAATGCAGTTGTATGAAATATTTATCCAGGTCTCTTAAAATGGAAAGCAAATCATTGCTGATCGAATACATCTATTACTGCCATATGGAAGGGGAAGCATATAGACATAAACATAACAGCAGTAAGACAGATCATTCAATATTTTTTAAATATTATAGTTTTCCTACAAACTAGGCTTCACCCATTGGAAAGGTTACATGCAGGGATGAGCGACCCCCCAAAGTTCGGGTCCGGAAAGTTCGGTTGACCTTTGTTGTTCAGGTTCAGGGACCCAAACCCGGTCCCCACTGAAATCAATTCAGGTTCGCCCATCACTAGTTACATGCCGTTTTAGACTTATTTTAATGCTATTCTTGTTATATAAATCTTATCCTTTAGTTTTTTTTGGGTTCCTCATCTTTAAAACAGACCAACAACCATTTTTAAAAAACACAGGGAGATATTCCAGCTGCCTATGGCCATCCTGCATAATCCTTCGAACCCCCTTTGGCTTACCTTCATTTCACTCCCTCTGCTAATGATTGGTGGCTGACTGGCCGGCAGTGATCTAGAGTTCTCTTCCAGGATTCTGGCTGCCAAAAGGAGGACTCACAAAGGGAGCACAGTGCAGGTAAGGCTTGCATGGAATGTGTACACAGGGGTGGTGGGCATCGTCTATCGGGGTGCAAGCGCATGCTTATCCTGGCTGTGATCAACTCCCATTTTTAGAAACTTTTAAGTGTATGCTACCTGTAAAATAGACTGAAAGGCTGTTTATTACTCCCACATCTGGGACAGTTTGGAAAGCCCTTCCAGTTTTTTTTATGTCTCATTCTAAAACCATAAACATTATTATTCAGTTGATTTCTCTATTGAAGGTAATGCTGGATGTTTACCTTGAATTTACAATGTGGGACCTAGTGAAGCTTTAGGCCATGATGGAAAGATTAATTTGCTTAAAGGAGCACTATTGCGAAAAAATGGCCCATGAATAAAAATCCATATAAATATGCTGGATGGAGGGAGGAGGGGTCACTTATACACCGGTATCGAGAAATATCCAGCCAAGCTTGTTTTTTTTATTTTAATGAAAGGAAGAGGACATCTCAGGTGACAGACTCTGTCACCCCTCATAGACTACACCTTTAACTCCAGGATTTTTTTTCTACCAGGAGAAGAAAACTACAAGCTTGGTGGGAGTTTTATTCAGTTCAGGTGTATAAGTGACCCCTCCCCTCATTAGCTAAAGTGTTTATATGGATTTTTAATATTACACAATTTCGCAATAGTGCTCCTTTAAGTTAATGTCTCCTTATATTCTCTGTGTGTTCTTTTTATATCCATTTGATGTGTACCATTTATACAAACATTGAAATATAGTAAGAAGGGCCAAGCTCATGATCTATGTTCTAATTCGATTTGGTTGAGTTAAGGGCTATGTATTGGCATCAAGTTCTTCCACAGCAAACTTCCACACAAAAAGTTGGGACCATACCATTGTCCACAATGTCTTGGTATGCTGATGCATTAAGAATTTGCTTTGTTGAAGCTAAGGGACCTAGACCACTTGCTCAAAAACAGTTCTATAACATTATCTCCGCACCACTTTACAGCTGACACAAAGCAGTCAGGGTGGTAACTCGGACTCATTATTCAGACTGCCAGATCCAGAAGCCCGATTGGTCACTCAAAAGAACATGTATCCACTGCTCCAGAGTCCGGTGACTGCATTGCGCTTTACATCACTATGGGGTTGATTCAGAGCCAGGTGAGAATTCTCACTCCTTTTTAGTATAGAAAACCGCCATTGACTTTCATTGTCTACCTGCCTCTGAATCAACCCCAAGGTAGACAATTAAAGTCAATGTCAGTTTTCTCTCCTAAAAAAGAAGTGAGAATTCTCACCTGGCTCTGAATCAACCCCTATGTCCAACATCTGGAATTGAGTTTGGTCATAGAAGGCTGCTTTGCAGGTGCTCAGCCATAGAAACCCATCCCATGAAGCTCCTGAAGCACAGTGTTTGTGCTGATGTTCATGGCAAAGGAGGTTTAGATGTTTGTAAAGTCAGACTGCATAGCAAGTTGCTTGCCAACTGTGGCAATGGGGCTAAATACATAGTAATTAAAACTTGAAAGTGGGCCAAAACATGAACTAAAGTCTAAAAAGTATATAGCCTGGGTTGAATCACTCCCTTAGGGGCATTTGGGATGCCCCGTAGTGTGAAAGTGTTACAGCCAGACATGTATGGGGCCTAATTTATTGAGCTTTTATTACAGTATGTTGCTGCATCGCTAATGTTTTAGTAAATGTGTTTCTTGTCCTGCAGCAACATGCACTCGTGAAAAAAGTATATAAATACTATATAAATTAAATTTTGCACTAATGTGGTGTAGTCTGGCAGAAAATGTTTGATATATTAGGCCCAATGTTTTTAGAATGTTGCTGCCTGCAGTGTTTTCATAACAGGTTTTCTTAGTTCATTGTTTCATGCTACTTATAAATACAATTGAAAATAGCAGTAAGTCAGTTGCCATTGAAAATTTCAAACAATGCTGGCAACATTTTTAATTTATATTAGACCTAAATTAGACTTTGGATCCAGTGCTAAATGAGGCCTTCTGGCGACCCACATTGGTTGGCAACTGGGTTTGCAAAGTGCCCGTATTTGTCCGTCTGGTAAACGTGAGAGAGACCAGAGACCTGGTTATTGGCATTCTGAAAAAGGGAATTGCTGAGAGGATTTTTGTCTCCTGTCCTACACACATGGCTGCTGCTTCTTGGGTAAGGAACAGATTGGGAATCTTGCAAGGTCGCATAGTGAAAGCAGGGGAGAATTCCCTGTTTTTACATGTCTGGGTATATTATATTCTTTTCTACTCCCTCACCAGCACAAGAACAGGGTTCTTTTGTATTCCTTAATGCTATTTTTTTTCTTAAAGAATGTTAAAAAAAGATTATTTAATGGGTAGCAGGCAAAATATTCCCTTGCCAGTCAGTCCTTTTAATGTCCCTGTGCCTCTCAGCCCTCATAGTTAGTGCTCTGAACCTGCCTCCGATAGTAGAATGAACATGCATGTTTCACACTCTACTCTCTACACACACTCCATGCTATACTTCTAATAAGCAAGTGCAAAGTATATTGCACTTGGGGTAGGCTTGATAGCCCTGTGTACCTGGCCATGCCTTAACTTTTAATTGTGCAATTAATTATGGTTTATGTAGTGTTACAGGGGAGTCCCCAAGGGTCAGGCCCCAGGCTGCCTCCTGCTAGATAATTCCACCCACCACCACCGTTTGTGAAGAGGTTCCTTAACCAATAACAGTTGCTAGACGAGATGGACATGTGTCTCAGTTTGGTATGGAGGAGGTCAGAATCCATTGTATTGAAAGCAGAACTGAAGTCTACCAATAGGATTTTGAAATATGAGTTAGGTCAATTCATGTGCTTGAGAATAATTGTAAGTGCAGTATTGGTGGCATCCTCTGGCAACAGAATGTTCTGTAGATAAGTGTGCAATTGATTACATCTAAATCAGTCTGTTTTGTTGCTTTTGGCCCAAGCCTTTGGCCACACCCCCACTGTTCTCTTAATTGCTTAACTGGTGTGCTTAAAGTCCACGTTCGTATACAAAGATGCCTTTTGAAGTCAATAGAAGTGATCTGTGCTGAGACCATGGCCACCCACCGGGCTAGCTTTGCATACCTGTGTGGAAGCAGGTGTCAGGTAAGAAGGTCATCTCATGCCCTCTAGCATATTTGATCTGAGGTCTTTTCACCAACGTAGACTTCTCCTTTAAGAGCAAAGCCATTGGGGGAATAAAGGGGGGGAGGGGGGGGGGCATGACAGACATTGCCTTAGTGCAACTTTGTCCGAGACAGTGGCACCGTTCACTCTCTTCCTTTCAGAGTAGCCAAACCCTACAAAAGAGGTCTGTAGTGATGTGTAGAAATGTCCTTCAGTACATAGAAAAATGACATATTTATTGAAGGGACCATTTTAAAATTAACCATCAGTTATTTCAATCCTTTTAAACTTTTCACACATGACAATTAGAGATGAATATTTACTAAGATACTAAATAGTGAAAGAATTTTTGGGAGTTATGATTCAGACTGTGTGGTGTTAGGGATAACAATGTTGAAGACCATACTTTAAATTCTTTACAAATCTGTGAAGAAATTTAAGACATGCTGTAACAAGTTAAAAATAAAACAAGAATGTATTAAATTGCAAAACCTGTGTCATGAAGCCTTGTGATTCAATTATAAATTAATCAGAGTCAAATCAAAGAAAACACATAAAGCTCGCCAGACGGGCAGAGCTGATAAGCTGCTGCAAGAACTAATCTGCTGGCTCAGAGATGTATACATGAAAAAAGCATAGACTTTAGGACTATCATGTTGTATTAGGTTAATAATATAAGCAAAATGGGTTTTAAAAGGGCTTGACCAATCACATATTAAAGTTATTTGTCAGACAGCTTACCTGATGCACTGTCAGTCCCATGCTGTTTCTTTGCTCTAGTCACAGAAAGGAAGGGGAATTCCTTTCTAGCATCTCTCCTCTGATCCTGACCACCAATGCAATAATGAGGCTTGTGTCAGGTTGACACCCACTCTGTTAATGATAGGCCAAAAAGTAGCTCTCCATGGTCACTCACAGTTCTGCTCAATCTGTGCTTGTATGATTCAACCTGGCCATTCCCATTACAGAGTACATAAGGGACACAAGGTAAAACTTACATTTAAAATTTAGCTTTTAAAAAGATTTAGAACATTGTCATGTGTAGCCTAACACATACCTTTGAGTGAGCCTTTACTTTAAAAAGAATTTGCAGTCACTATGTAACAAGGAATCTAGAATAACTGTGTGGATATAATAAGCAGGTATGCTAGTTACATCGGTGAGTACCTTTCGTGTTTTCTGATTTGACACTAGCGCTTTACAGTGAATTTTCATTGGAGCACTTTACTGTGGTTTTACATTATTGCACATTTGGTTGAAATTATTGCACATTTAGTTGAAGAAGTAGCACGACTCATCTAGCAAGCCGCCTGTTACTGGGGTCTGGTAACTTTGAATAATGGGTTAATACACATACACATATCAAGAGTTTTGTATATATTACAATATATATATATATATATATATATATATATATTATATTATATATTATGTATATATATGCCTAGCATTATACCAGACAGCCGTCTGAGGCAACAAGTAGTACTTACCTGTATATAGAGTCTTTCATTTGATTGTGGGTGATCCTTTCTTTATTTTTTTTTGTAGTCTTTGTCTTTTAATAGGTTAATGATTAAAACAAATCTGTTTTCGTATATGCTTTGATAGTGGAGCAGTTTACGTGGTGGGAGGTCCTTTGCGATGGCCTTGTAATGTCTTTCCCTTATTTACTAGTATATGCATCCACCCAAGCTTGTACATCCTTTTACAATAAGATACTTACAGCAAAAATACCCACCCTTTTACTCCCACAGATCATCTCCTACTCTGGTGCTCTGCATATTAAATGATTTTGAGATTGAATCACGCGCCGTCTGATCTGAAGTCGCCTTGGCACCTCCAAGGCACACCACACCTTTTCCATTAATGACAAGGGAGGGAGGTATGTCATTGTTAGTGATGTGATTCAGATACTGGCAAGATCTGGGTGAAACCATTGGGGCATGTCACCTGTCGGTGCCCGCAGTTGCTGACCACCTCAAAGCATGAACCCCTTACCAGTTCCCAGACTGTTAAAATACAGACAAAAAATTGAAATATTTCTCCTTCTGTCACTTTTGTCTTTATCCTTTCCCTGTCCTCCACCCCCCCCCCCCCCCCGGGTCTCAGCCCCACCAATATGCTGCATGGCTTCATCCCAGCTCCAATCATCTGATTCATAACTGTACCGGTAGCAGCCTGTGCTTACTCTATCCCAATCCTACCCACCTCCAAACCTTTTATACCTTTTACTCATGAAGTTCTTTGGAAAGTCGATGTCCTTTTCTGGTTGAACATGAAGTTATGTCCCAGCTGGCTGACAGTCACTAATATGGGCTTTGTGATTTTTACCATAAATTAGTAGAAGGTTTGATAGACCCATCTTTAACAGCGTGTTTTTAATTTATTGTGGGTCTACTGTGTGGGAGGTAAGACAACTGTCCTTTATTTTTACACTCAGTCTTTCAATGGCATCTGAAAAAAATCATGCTGTGAGCAGTAAGCTCTTGAGCTGATGGTATGATCCATGTGGAGCTCTGTGGCTGGCCTGGCCAATGATGCACCCCCTAAACAATTAACCGCTGCCTTGTGACTGAGAGCAGTGGTGCATGCTGGAAGGTGTTAGCTGAAATCAGTGCTGCAGGGCATTTGGTGAATATGGCCCACAGACAATTTAATATTCAAATGACGACTCAGCTGAATTCAACGGGAGAGCGTACATGATGCAGCATGGAAATGAAAGTTGACTACAGTGGGCATAGAGAGCACCCTGCCATTGCTGGGAGTTTTTGCATGTTATTTTCCAATTTAGGGTGTGATTAGTTCTGTGATGTCTTTAATGTATGTATAATGGTTTAAACTTGTCCAATTAATTACAATTGTGGTATTAAATCCAGGGTTTATTATTGTTTAATGTTTAATTAGATAAGCAGTTACCAAGGCTGTAAAACCTAAAACAGCAAGACAAATAGCCCGAGAGATAAACATATCACTGTCAGTCAGTCGTAATCCTGAGTGAACAGCATAGAACTGCCGTGCTGATTCTCTGGGTTGGAAAATGGATTAAAGCTGAGGAATGCGGGGAGATGCCACATTTTTGGCATAATTTATTACAAGCAGATACCTACATGTCAGATTCCTACAGATGGCAATTCTGGCTCTCCAGCACTTCTTAGAAATCACCAGTAAAAATAGGATATACCTGTTTACACCTATATATATAACCATTTATTTCTCACATTACCTATATTGTAAGAGGTATTGGCATGCTTGCCACCAAACAGCCCTGTTAACTGCCTGGATTTTTCCCATCACATTCCATATTGTGCTTGGGAGGAGTTAGAAAGATAAGAAAAGCATTTGCTTTGTGAAGTCAAAGTATTTAAGATATGCTGCAGACAGGAAAGCTGTTTAACTTCTGAGCTAGAAATAAACACAAAAGCTAAATGCATTCTGGAGAAAAAAATGCTCCAAGAATCACTCACTGACATTTTTCTTTGACACTTACTTAAAATGGAAGTCCACTAAGATTAAGAGGGTTTGTTACTAAATAGTGAAGGACTTCTCCAGCTCACTGGAATTGTTCCCCAAACTGTAAGGGAAATTCTCACCCACCTGAGGACTACTTACAATACTAAACTCTGTAAAACATCTGCACATCATTGGATTACTTTTCCAACCTATTCAAGAATTTCCTTACCATCTGGGGATGGGGTTCACTGACATCAAAGTGGATCAGAATTGACCATAGGTTTCTTTTGTACCCCCCTGCCTCCTCGGGCCTGCAAATTGGGGACGTCTCCCCTCTTGAAATCTATCAGTAAGTCTTAAAATCTGCCAAAAAAGTTCTGCACTTCTGTTTTAGCCCATATGGTTAAGTGGGTTGGGGGGTTGTTTTAATTGGCCTAAGAGAAAAATAGACCACCAAAAGGTATAAGTCCAGAACTGCTATTTTACAGTTGCTGTAGTATAAAAGATACCCCAGCACTTCAGACATTCTAAATATTATTGTATATCAAATTAAAAAAAACAGGGTTGTCCTGTTTTTAAGGCAACAGACAAACCCTTCCAGTATCACAATATTAAAGAGAGAAAAAGCCAATAGGAAGCCCCCACCCCTGTTCATTGCTGCCCGAAAGAATATGTAAACTTAAACAAATGCATATATAAAAGATATAATAAAAAATATAAAAGGGTCCCTGGAACAATGAAGTCCGATCTTTTATTATGTATCTGTTTCTTTTATATTTTATGTATCTGTGCGCTGTTGTTACACATTTGTTTATGTTCACATTATATCGCTTTGACATCAGGTGGGAACAATGGTGGTGGGGGGCGTTCTATTGGCATCTATTCTCTAATATATATATATATATATATATATATATATATATATATATATATATCCAGTTGTCTTGATACTAGAAGGGTTTGTCTGTTGCCTTGAAAAAGGGGTACATTGCCACCCTGAAACGCTGGCTTTTGTCTTTATTTTGTCAGTTGTAATGCAATACTAATAAGAACCTCTGGAGTACTTGCTCATCTGTTTTTTAAGCAGTTAACACTATAAATGTGAGTTTGTTATGGAACAGGACTAATAATAAAAACATAAAGTGAAACATAAATATAACTGTAACAAGCTTGGATTCCCTAAGCTAAAGCTGTTCCCAGAAAGCTCAGTGTAACAAGCAGGCTTTTAAACATGTGCCATTATTAGAAACTATATACTGCTCTGTCTTATTACAAAAAGTTGGGAGATTCATATAATCATGCTGGGGCTCCTCTGAAAAGGAAAAAAAAAACAATAAATGGTACCTATGACTTTATATAAACTATGTGCTACAATGTCATGGGGTCAGATTTGGTTATTGGTATCCATTCAGTTGTCCTTTATATTGTGACAATATCAACTCAAATAAGGCAACATGCTGAAAATATCCATCTTCTTTTTATCGCTATACTAACTGTCAACTGCTTGTCAATGATAAATGCTAAATGGCTTGTGGCACGTGTCTCTTAACAAAGGCAAAATAAGGGCAAAGGCCACCAGCCATTTGTCCTCCATTTCCATAGCAACAGTTAAACAGCACGCGTTTCATTGTTTCCCAGTGCAGCGTCCTTCTGCCAGTGCAGGTGTGAGTCGCAGGATGTCAAGAGAAGGGTGAGGGATTTTTGTATTTCTCCGATTAAAGAAACACTTGTGTAATGGCAGGGGAAGAGCTACAAATCATGCTAAACTGTACATAAGTGACATACTGGCCCTTTATCAGAATGAGACTTACATAACATTCAGCGGTGTCAGATTAGAAGAAGGTCACCAACAAGTATATATATATATATATATATATATATAACCTTTTATTTCAGATACTACATAAATGATCATTTCTCATTGCCATTTTTAAACAAATGCAACCACTTGCATTTGTATGGAGGGCAAGGGGCATATGTATGCCAAAATAAATGTACTTACCTTAGGAATGATGTTAGGTGTTACCTAGTAACATTTAACGTGTGGCTGGTATAGCTTGTGTCCTTGTATAGCTTGAACATTTTAATACTAGTTATCTTTAAACCATAACAACGCACATTTTTAACAACTGTTCCCCATTTACATTGCACATGGCACACTGAAGGTAGGGCAAACTAGCGAAAATTCATACCGTAAATCAGGCCCTATTTATTTTAGTGGGCGTTTCTTCGCAGGAAGACAAAGGCAATCAGGATATCTCCCTGCAATGTATCACCTACTAAAACAAATAGGGTCTGATTTACTCTGTGGGTTTTCGCTTGTCTGCCCTACCTTCAGTGTGCCATGTGCACTGTAACTGGAGAAAATAGTGGAAAATTGAGCTATAATTCTATCAAACAATGCTATAATTGTAGCAGTGAGCATAGAGAGAAATGACTATTTGCTGGCATTTTTCACTGCGCTTCATCTGGCAGGAAGAGTGGGATTAACTTAGAAAAATCTTGCTGAATACACACTTCTAGAATGTATGCCAGCATGGGATGGATCTCAGATGGATCTTAGGAGTGGCTCGATTGTTTGGAAAGCTTTGTATATTGAGGTTTAAAAATTTGAAAACACTCATAGTGGATCATCAGGATCGGTCTCCCCTGTCATGGGCACAGGCACACTTTTTCAGGTTTTCATATTTTCCTACCCCCTTGTGGGCCTTGCAGCCTAAACCGTCCTCACAAATTAAGTTTCCAGGACCTTCAAGAGACTATCTCCCCTTGACTGGGATAACACACTAGACACTATGCTACACAATGGCTCTTCCGTGTTCCACTCCACATCGAGGCTTTATCTCTTTCTTAGAGCACCGCTTGACTCCGATAGAAATCTCTGGGCTAGTTAAGAGGATGGCCCATTTCCCTTCAGTATCAATAGAATAGAATCTCTTTCATATGCATGGAGAACGGCACCACGTATAGAGAAATGATCCTATGGGTATTCCATGGCTCCTATGTATCTCCACATAGATCTTTTCTTATGGGCCTCTCTGAATTGGATGCTTGCCTCAAGTGTGGCAGGGCTCCAGAAGATCTACCACTCAATTCAGAAACTGTCCTTACATAAAAAATTTTTGGCACCAGGTGGTATCATATAGTCTAAAACTCTTGAAAATGTAAATAACATATCGTCTGAAGTGGGCAGTACTGAATATATGGCAGGTGGACATACTACCAAAAATGCGAGGGAGTAAGCGACTAGCATGAAAATTTCCATTGTAGGGAACAAAGTGCATCCTCCAACAATGGATCACTGCAGACCCACCATCCCTAGCCCCATTCTTAAATAAGTTCAAATGGTATTTTTAAATGAATGGATTGAGGAGCAACTTTAGAGAGAGCAGCGGGTTGAGAGTCTTTTGAAATGTGGGAAAGCAAGACGAACACCTTCCCAGACATAATGAGGGAAAATATAAAAACTTTTTTTTTGCCAAACTTCCTGATATTTATCGAGCCTGGGGGGAGCTAGAGAACTTCCGTTGTGGTGACTAGGCTGTCATGTTGAGGGAGTGGCACATATTGGGGGGGGGGGGGGGGGGGGGGGTCTGAGGCTTGTGTTTAAATAGATGCACAAATTTTTTGTTGGCAAAGTTGATTTTTGAACCCCGAGTGACGTTGTTGGTTGAGAGATGATTAACACAATCTATTGGTTGTTTAATAGAATGACCTTTGCAAAAATATAATGTTAATGAGATAATGTTAATATCTGCTTTGGTTACTGTGATAGTTCAATCAATCTTGAATAGAGTGTGAACTGAAAATTGAGAATCATTAAACTTCTGACGTGCATTCCCTGCTTCGTTACCTAATACACAATTACACGTATGTAATAAGTACCTTTTTCATTGGTTCGATAGTAAGATTTCTTGCAATATCTGTGAAATTGATGGATTATTGACAACCAAGCTGAATGTTTTTATTTCTCATTAGTCATTAGTTCTTTTTTTCAAATACTAGATAACTATCTGATGTGCAAAATATCTGGTAAATAAAGAGACATTCTTGGAAAAACTACCATTGCTCACAATGTTGTTCCCTGGAAACATCTGGTGTACTGCCCAAGTATTCACTGGTCTTCGCCAAACTATGCTGAAATAGTGGTAACAACAGCTAACACAGAGGTAGTCAGGCGAACATGGCATACCTTGGTAAATGCGGCAAACACAGTGGATCCCTGTGATTATCAGGAGATTACAGACAAAGCAGTTAAAACCAGACTCATAATGTTACCTTTCACATTGCTCCCCTGGGTATCTACCTGCCGGCCACCAGGGGAGGCAATAGCGGGGCTCTATTTTGTCAGTTACGTAAAGAAATAAAAGAGACACGTAGAAAAGAAAGAAATAGGATGGAAATGAAGTTCCAATTTTGGTAGTGTAAAATGTACCTGTCTGGGTGGTTTGTTTATCTTGTGTCCTTGTATTCAGTATATTTATACCAAACTTTGTCTGTGTTCTGGAAAAAAGAAAGAAAGAAGAAAGAAAGAAAAAAGAATAAAGGGTGGTTAGTCTGGTGCTGTAAACTTACCCAGTGTCTTGTATGGGTGGCTTTTGTTTATGTCCTGCTATTAAGTTAGTTCAGTGCATTGATAGTTAGCAAGTCACTTTTTATCTGTATCAAACAAATAACAGTTATAACAGTTTAAAATATTTAAAGCAGAACTTCAGTGAAATTGTTGCTGGGAAAAAGGCTATTCCAGCAGCAATACAATTCATATTACCCCTCATTCAAATAGGCAACACAGATTCTCAGGACATGCTCAGTCCTTCACACTTTTCTCCTTATTAGGCTCAAGCAGTGATCCGGTAGAGTGACTCGGTAGACATGTATAGTTGCTCCCCCTCACGTAAAAAAAGATTGGTACACTCCACTCGAGACTTTTCTTTGGGATACCCAATGGAGGAGAAACAAAACCAGAGAGAGTGAAAATACCAGGTTTTGTTGGGGCATGTCTGGCTCAAAAATTTTTTTTTCTCTTTTTATTATCTGTTCTCTGTTGTTCTCTAGTTGTTTTATTACTTGTTTCACCCTTCTTTCTTTTTTTATTTCTATTATTTTCATAAAAATGTTTATGTATATAGTATATTAGTGAAACAATACCCCACCCCCTGAGCCACTGTCGAATCCATGCCCACACGGCGCTTTTGAGATCACCAATTGGCTTTCAAGTAGCAACCGCGGCTTTCCTGCTCAATTTGGACCACTCCCATCCCCAGCCTATCTGAGCGGCTGGGCACAGGAGCATAACAGAGATACAGGGAGGCATCCACTGGCAAACACAGTATCCTGGGAGTTGCTGGTAAAGGTGAGTTTACCCCATGGGTTTCAAACAGCTCACTGATCTAGGATGCCCCTGGGACAGGATAGCACTTGGCCTTTTAGAGTTCTAGACTCCAGGGCCTGGCGCAGTGGCTTTTGAGACACTTTAAATGGCCAGTGCAGCCAGACTGCCCCTTGGAGCCACTTTAAAGGGCCAGTCCAGCCAGGCTGCCTTCCCTAAGTCCCCCTATACTGTCAGACTTCCTTGGGCTGAAGCAGGGTGGGGGGTTACATAAGAAAAAAAAAAAATACACGGGCCGCAATCCAGTGCCAATCATTGAGCAATTCGGGCAATAGCCAAGTGCCATCTTTGCTTTGCCTGCTCCGGCCACCTGGTGCACCAGGAATGTGCGCTTTGGGTGGCAAACATTGAGTTTTGCTGTGTGCTCCCTCTCAAATACTTTAACTAAGGAAACATTTCCTCTTGAATGATTGTTAATAATTGCTAGAAATCAAAGTTCTGCTGAGACTATCAAAAACAACCAGATCCTGGGCATTTCTAGCAACTGATTTGAGTGGTTTGAGCTGCATCTTTCAGCATGTTCATTAAGGTCATTTTTAAATCTTGTTCTTTGTCCATGCAATGCTCTGACAGCTTGCCAACACACTTTTTCAATTACAGGGAGTACAGAACGTAACATCTTGAGCCACCCCCCACTAGCATCCTTTGTGCAAGTCAAATTGTAGCAGTTAGTCATCAAGGGCGTACTCTGCTTGTAGCTGTACTCTAGGTCAGCAAACACATGGAGGAACAAAAAACGGAAATATGTTTTTCAACTATCTCTAGCAAATGGAAGAAAATAGAAGGGAAGCGTGTTTAGGGCATCAGTGTGTGCTGGAACAGGAGAGAGGTCATTCACTACATTTTATGATCCTTGGCCTTTATCACTTAGTGAAAGAGCATTAGGATGGGAAAATAATAAATTTTGTCAACTGACAGTATTGCATCCTCTCCTCAATTTCCTCCCTTCCCACCCATTTACTGCTGCTGCGGGGAGTTCAGTATTCTGTTTTAGACAATTTAGGCACATATAAAGTTTTAAACCAAGCAACCAATTGTCTAACATACACTTACAGAGCATTTGCACTTAGCCGCTAGCTGCAGGTATCTTAGGCTGAACATTTTTGGGTGTTCGAACATTCAGCTATAGAGATTTCAGTTTAAAATAAAATATTGTTAATTTATAAAACAACAATGCTTGTAAGGTTTTATCTTATGGACTTAGGCATGAGTAATAGGGTGTTTTCATAGAATTTAGGTATATTTCTGGGTCAAGGTAGAGCCCAGGGCTAAATGTGGTAGAATTATGTTTAGTGGTTAGTTAGAGGTTGTCGGTTATTACTGTTTTTTGTTTGATTTAATTTTTTTTTCCATGGGAAATGTATACCATGCTGAGTTTGCTCAAACACTATGTACAGCACAGAGGTCACAGCAATGCTGAGCCTATGAAATCCTGCCATCAGGACATATATTGATCCCTTCTAGTGATGAGCCGGAGAGGGGACAATCTGTTTCAGAAGCCCGCCAGCTGGATTGTTCTCCGTATCCTTTATTTGGTACTTCTGCATAAAATAGCTCCGGCCATCACAACCTGTGAACTAGTATAGGGGTCTTTTGGACTCCTTACCAGTTCACAGACAGTTAAAAAGAAAAAAAATACAGTTTTAAAAAAATCAATGTGTCATCATCTGTCCCCTGTCAGTGTCCTCTCTGCAGGTCTGTCATGTTAGGAGCTCCCTCCTGGCCTGGCGAGTGCTGGTCTGCTTTTGCAGCTGCCTTGCCAGCATCTGTAGTGAGGGGGTACACAGGTCAGATAATTTGACTCGGATCTTGTGGGTAACCGAGATGGGGCGAACTGGACTGAATTGGCAGGATTCAGGTCAAATCTAGCTTTAGTCTGGATCCAAAGCCCATCAATATTCTCTGCACACATTCCTACAATTATATCACATGTTTATAGTATATCCGCACACATAACCTCTTCTCTGTGTATGTATGAGCCTGAGTGCCTGAAATGTATCACAACAGTCCCCAGGGTGGGGGAGAACACTCAAGGAGAATTTATAATTCATATTATAAAGTAAATTTACATGTTATAACTAAATGTGATAGGGCCCTTGTGCGAATATTGAATGGGGCCCTTTCAAGAACAACTAATGAGTATTTTTGATGGATTATTTTTTTTGATAAATGGATTATTTTTTCTCCAATGAGACGCAAGAAGGTGAGATGCAGCAGCTTGCTTACAGGTAATCATCAAAAACAATGATATCAAAAGCAACTTCCTGGTGACCTTAAAAAAGCTTTATCGCAAAAGTAGTCAAATATTAAAAATAAAAAAAAACATGAAGTTCAGGGTAATCTCTTTATTTCAGCATGGAGATATTACTCACACATCACAGAAGGTCAGCTGCAAGCCTCATTGGATGTTACATTATGTATCACAGCAGGGACAAGTAAATCAGCCACAGGGAGCTGGCTGGCTTTTACAATGTAAGACCATGACACAACCTGTACAGCAGGAGGAAGGGAGGTAGCAGCAGAAACTGAGTTTCATTAGATTCAGTGTTGCTGTGCACACTAACCTTATTCTTTTCCTTCAATGGAAGAAAGTAAAATCAGGGGGGACAGGTTTTAGTACATACAATTACACTTTCACAGGGGAGGGTACTGCTCACCTCTAACTGCCTGAGCCAGAATGTGGAAAAATGCTGTTCATGTGCCAGCAGCCATTCAGATTTGCTAGATTGATGGTCACAGGGTTATGTGCAACATAATTGGGCAAACCTGGTGGTCATGTTGGATGTTAATTAATCTGGGTATAGACAGCCCAATCAATGGGTCTCTCTGTAGAGGGGGTTTCCCCATACTGCAACTGTAAGAGGGGCCCCCCACGCAGCCTAAAACAAAACTGTAAGCCTTAGAATGGGTTAAAATACTGCAGTGGTGTAGCTAGGAGCAGTTTAGATGCAGTGCTATAGAGCAGGGGTGTAAACCCATTTTCACAGAGGGTCACATAAGCAGTTTTTTTTCACACGCAGCACAGCTGCAGCCTCCTCTGCTGTGGCAGTAAGTTGGGTGGGTTAGGCGGGCCCCGTTGTGTGGGGAAAGTTGGTTGTACAGAGACACAGAACAGTTGTAGACACAACTCTCTTCTCCCCAAGCACATTAAAAAGGTGCATCAGCTGATTTTATAGGTACCATGTCTGGGGGAAAGATTTGAGGCAGTGCTGTTCTCCACAGTGTATCAGCATTTCACACAAAACATCACTTAGCAGCCGCACACAGGTGTAAAAATATGTAGCCTTGGAGTGGCCAGGCTGGATGGAAGAGACACTGCTGTCAGAGGGCCACAAAAAAGGATTGGAGGGCCGCATCCAGCCCCGAGCCTTAAGTTTGACAGATGTGCTGTAGAGAATTGCTTCCCCCTATCTGCTTGTGGCTGCTGTTATGAGCCACAAGTTCAGCAAGTTCAGCCAAACTTTGAATAAATGTTTGGGTTTGGGGACCCGAACCCCTTTGAAATCAATGGGGACCCGAACTTTGGGTGCAGGATGTGGTGGGGAAGAGTGTGCAGCAGGAAGTGCGCTGCTGTAACTCACCTCGGCCCGCAATTCTCTTCCTGTCAAAGGCGGCAGCCAGGGCTACAGAAAGATGGCCACTGGCTCCCATGAGTGAGTACACTTCTAGTGCCAGCATGGGAGCCTACTCAGCAGCACATCAACCAGCTTTACTGTGTTTGGGCCGGACGTTCAAACTCGAACACGGACTTCTTGCTTAAATCCGTGTTTGGGTTTGGTGACCTGAAAGGTTCTCTTCCTGTCATTGGTGGCGGCATTTGAAATCAGCCCCAGCCAGGGCTACAGAAAGATGGCTGCTGGATTCCTGGGGAGTGGGTACTTATCCATAAATAGCAGAAGCAGGGACAAGAGCACCCAAACAATCATGCCCAATACCCATTAATGTAGAAGTCAATCTTCATGTTCACCACTGGGGAATACGGAAGCCCCAGCGTATCGGTACCATGCCCCCTATTGGCCTCAACTCAGGGTGCTTCCCTGAGCTACGGTGTACACATTCACCTTTAAAGCAGACCAAAACCCATCATTCTAGTATACCCAACATCCCTCTCTCCAAAGGCAGTATCTTTTGAATGGTGTCGTCCTCTCTCCTTTCCCAGCAATAATTTTTGGGGGTTTCCCAAAATCCCAGATTGCCGGTGGGGTTTTAGCGGCGCGACCAGCGAATGTCAGATTGCATCATGGACAATTGCCATGCCATTGTTCAAATCTCAGGCCGCTGGGGCCTCTTTCATTATTTATGAATGTACGTATACATATATATATATATAAATCACCATAAACTGGGTTTACAATATTTCAGGGAAAGTAAAAATAGCTATTTTTTTTTTTTACTCCCAAGGAATGGGTTATCGGCGGAGAGACTGGCTAGATTGGTTTTGCATACTTGGTGGGTTTCGGGACACCTGATTTCCTCTCAAGGGCCATCCAGATTTGGGATGCCCCGCTGTGTGAATCTCCCTAAATCCCCTGTAACACTCACCTTTTCTCCCTGATCCAACTACTCTACCGTCTGCTATACCTTTAGCAGGGTGCGCACCCACAACAGGCATTTGTGAATGGCCTGCCCCAGCACACATCCTGTAAGAGGGTAGCGGGAATGAGGATGCTTGCGTGCTTGGCTCCACTTGGCTCTTTTTAACTAGACTCAGCCCCTAGCAGAGTCTTAGCCGATTTTAACTAGCACAGCCAAGTGCGCTGATTGGGCGAGAGTCTGAGCATGCACCATCAGATCGGGAAAAGCTGAGTTTCCTGGGCAATAGAAAGTCAAAATTTCTGGTTTTTGTCCACTTTAGCACAATTCTAACGCTAGATAAAAAACCTTTAATTGATTTGCTAAAAAATAAAAAATTCCATCAACTGTAAATACATTTGGTTTGGGAAAGCAAGGTACTGAACTGATGTAAATGGCTAATTTATGCACTGAGGCATCTAGCTTTTACATCTTATAATTGTTTTTGACTGCTAACTGAATTCCTGCAAAGCAGGTGAACATTTCAAACCTCAGATCCATGTCATTTGTTTCAAACCAGTTGTCACATATGACTTGTATAAGAACACCCACATCATGTTGAGTGGTTTGTCAGTAACGCATTAAAGTGTTGGTTTGGCACAAAACTCGCGACACTCCTATTGACACGTTTTAGTGAATAATCCCCTCTAAATCGCATTTGACTCATGTTTTCCAATATTGTTAGCACATGGCTTTTCTGATCATAAATAAGAGTCATTATTTTGCTTTTAAAGCTTTTGCCCATTTTTCACAAATGCAGATCGTTAAATGTGTTTTTGCTGTTGTGTTATACAATGTTAACGCTGTGATTTCTATGCATATTTGGACACAAAGATGTGATGTGAAAAGGGAAAAAGATCTTGTTATTCCCCACATGTGCCAAATAAAGATGGATTTTATAACCAAGGTTTCTCCCCAGGTTCAAATCGAAAAATTGCAAAATGTTAATGCACTCTTAATTGGTCCTTAATGATTTGTAAATTCTTGTAATTCAGCACAAGGTCTTTTCTAATACAGTTCATTTTCAGACTATATATTTCTGAATTTTGCAAATCTGCCTCTAACAATTAGTGTTTTGTGGTTTGACAAATACAACAGGATGGAATTGAGTTTGTATAGAGTTCTATCTTGAAGCAGATTTACACACTACTCTGCAACTTAAAGGGACATTCCAGGCAACAGCAATTGATGAATCCATGGTTCAATGTGAGGGTCCCCGCAGAGGTCAATTCAATTTATGGACCCAAAAAAATGGTTCATCAAGGAATGCAAAGGGCTGGGGAAGAAAATATGCAGCCCCTGACAGCCAACATTGGGCAAAAAGCAGGCGAATTTAACACTTTGCCTGGAATGTCCATTTATTAAAACGGTTTGAGGGCTATTTTTTTTCTTTTTCTTCTCTCTTTTTGCTTACTCTCTGCTCCCTCCTGGTCTCTTTTCCTCTGCTTGTCAGATCCCCGCCCTCTCTCCCCCTTGTGTCGCCCTCTGCCCGCCCCCCATTCTCCCACTGCCCCCTCTTGTGTCGGGCGGCGGAGCCACTCCTGGTGGCCCCAGGCTCTCCCCCTCCTGTTCTCGCCTCGGACCGGCTCTGGGGCTCGCTCCCCGTCCCCTCTCTATATCTCATGCTATGAGTGCCTTGACCCCCCCGCCGTGGTTGTGGGGGGATGGGCTCTAGGTTGAGGGCCCTCACTCCTGTCGCCCGCTCAGTTGGTGGAGGGGGGCTTCTGTGCGACACCAGAGACACCCTCCAGGCTGCCTCGCCCATGACACTGCCGTGTGTGCCCCCCAACTTTGGGCCTGGCTCTTGCTGTGGATGGTAGGTCTGCTGCTTGTCCCCAGGGGCTTTGGATGCCTGCCGGTGGAGGTATGGGATGCAAAACTGCTGAGTGTTCAATACACACACAACAGCGGGGGTGGGGCATCGTTGGGGGGTTGGGGTGTGGGGTGGCATGAGGACTTGTAATGATTGTATTGCGTGTTTGTTTGCCTGACCACACCCAGTGTCTCTATATTTTTGTATGCTTTTTTTCATGTCTGAAAATATCAATAAAAAACGAGAATAAACTAAAAGGTTTGAGAGCCTAGCAATTACCTAAAATTGCCTAACTAAAAGTACCACTGCCACCAATACCCTATAAGACAACAGCATATACAATATATATATATATATATATATATATATATATATATATATATATATATATATATATATACATATATAACTTCTAACACACTATATATATATATTGTGCTTGGGAGCCTTATTTAAGAAGCGTCAGTGCCACACAGCGCCAATTTTTTGGCCTCAGTGGCACTCAGCATTAGATTTAACAACTGAAAAAACACTAACGCCAATGCAGCCGACGACTAGCTTTTTATTTATCTATAGCGCCGAAAGCTATGCTAGGTGCTCTGCTTGAGGCAACACCAGCTGAAACTTGGTGCAGTATCTCAAAATCCCATAGAGCACTGGAAGAACTTTATTAAAGTGTTTAATGCTTTTAGTTATATCACACACATTTATATGTTCAGTAACTGAAAAGCAGGACCTAGATTTGTAGGGTTATTAAAATTTATTTTAATGGCTTCTTTTGATTAACGATGTTCAATTAGGACACCAACAACTAAAACCTAACCTAAACGCACTGTAAAGTTTGTCCCCTTTGCCCCCAGCAGTGATTTCTTGTAACTGTAATGACGAAACACTGACCAGGAGGAAAATCAATCAATAAATATGCTGGGGAGCCCCGGAAAAACTCCAGTACAAAGTATCGCTTAATGGTGATGGGCTAATCAGCCGGCGAGTCATAGGCCGTCCAAAACCTCGGTGCAATAATCAAAGCTAATGTTTGCATTTGGTGCAATGCCTGCTGCATCAATGTAGTACCTGGCACAGCGCCAGGTTAGACAGGAATGTTGACGCTCTGAAGCTGGTGCTACAGCCACAAAAGTTGATAACAGGCGCACATGATAAATTAGACCCATAATTTCCTGACTTTTTCTGGAAAATGTCAGACCAGCCTATTGAATCGATAATTAAAATCAGGTTAAATCACTAGGTATATACATTACATACCTTGAATTTGTGATGGAATTTAATTTCTCCTCTATTAACACACCCTCTACTCTGTGCCTCCTAAGTCTTCCCCCAGTATCTAGCCCCAGTGTACACCACAGCAAGGACATCCAGTCCATGTTCATCTCTTTAATGCTATAGCCTTAGCATCATTGCTTTGAGGGGTCATGCACACCACTTCATGATTACCTGTCCATACAACACTAAAGGGTCATTTTAACAGCGACCTTATCCACCCCTGCTCATAATCTATCCCTGCAATGCTATAGCCTCAGCCGATGAACACACTCATTGATGGAAGCACTTTAGGGGTGAGACTCATAGGCTGGTAGGGGGGATTCCAGCATAGGTCCCAAACTAAACAAATGATGAAGAAAGGCTAAATAACTGGGTAAAGGGCAAAGATTGGATTAAAGGAAGAGGAAGGAATTTCCCTGAACTGCGTATCTTCTTCCCAGGTAGCCATTTTCATTCCAAGGTGCCATGGGGTGGTGGTAGAAGGGGTTCTGATTCAAGGGAAAAGGGAGTAACTGGTGAGAGTGCAGAAGAATTAAGAGAGAAAGAGGGGTTCTCCTGAACATTTACTCAGGCAACTCTTTTCATTCCAAGCCTTTATACTATGTGGCTCAAAATCAAAGTAAAAGAAGAAGTAAGGTTAAATGGGGAGGTGGGTTTTCTCTGAAGTCTCCTAATCGGGCAGCAATTTCCATTTCAACGTGCCTACTGGTGATTGTAAACAATGGGCCTTTATGAAAAAGTGATATTGTTAAATATTATGTAAATACACTGTATAACAGGGTAACAAAGCTATATTGGTATTGCTCAGTTATTATAGAAATATCCAGAATGTGAGCAGGCCTTAGCAGCCTGGACAAGGAGCCAGAAAGTGTAGTTGAATTAGCTAGTTTCAGCATTCTGAAACTAAACAATAAAATCAGTTTAAAAAAACAATCAATGCAGGTTTGGGGGAAGATTCTGAGGAATATCCTGGAGTGCGGAGTACAGTCAGAGCAGTTTTTAGGCAAGACAAGTTTCAGTGTCTGGGAAATCCCAGAATTTTATCTGCAAAGTTGGATTTCACAAGTTTCAGGTTAGCGAAACTGGGAGAACTGGTCTGGACATCAAAGGAATAATGCAGTATAACTGACCAGGGAACACTAGGAAGCCTGAGGGAGGGGGCCTTAGGAGGAGGAGAGCCCTAGAAGGGAGCCCTGGTAACAGCCAGGGAGAAGAGGCAGAAGCTGCCAGCTTGGAGGTCTGTTTATAGGTTCCCTGTCGGGAGGGTAAATATATCAGTTTCTTCTCAGGTAATGCTCTTAAGTCTGCATTAACCACTGTATATACATATGCCTGATATATAACTTTCAATCCTAGAATGATATACATTCTTGTTTTGTAAGATTTAATTGCATCTTGTATTACTGTACCCTAATAAGTCTTTATTTACCATTCCTCTAAGTGATTCCTTTGAAATAACGGTTATCTAAAGAACTACGATCTTTTGCTTTTATCCGTTGCGTTACTATTGGCCAGTTATTAATAATAGATATCATATTTTAGCTGAGCCAGGCATGAGTTCCTATTGTATTAATCATTGATACTTTTGTTGATTTTTTTATAATAATTATTGTTTACAAATTTGGCCTTATTGGTCCTAGGAGATATAATTGTTTACATATTTGGACAAGCCAGAGACAGAAGCTATTGGTTATGTTTTTTAGTTTTTAAATTGTTTACATGATAATTCGGGTTTCGGGTATTAGGTAAGGTTAAGGGGTAGGGGAGTGGAGAGGGGAAGTAGGGGTAAGGTAAGGGGATATTTTTAATATCTGATTTACTATTATTTACAGTATTAATCAGAAAACTACCTTTTTAAATTAGTTCTTATATTGAAAAATATACACAATAGAGTCAAATATTTAGTATATCAAGGATGTCATGTGAACAGAAGTATTTGGGTGCATGTTTACAAATTATATATATTTTTTATATTTCTTCAGTGTTGGAAGACATGGGATTTGGGGTATTCTATAGGTAAATAACACCCGATTGGCAACTAGTACTGCGGATATGTGAATGTTAGTTATATTTATTGGTCTTGATGGGACAGGGGTTTATGAAACTTGATTTGTTCTGTGTGTTTCTGGACAACTTAACAAAAATTTGCGGCAAGGTCAAAAATGGAATTGTCTGTGTGTTTGACAATGTTACATTACATTAAATACATGAATATTAATGGTTACATTTCTGTATCATATGATCATAGGATAAGGTTTGTACTAATAGGATATTTGCACAATTAAACTCATAAAACAAGCCCCATAGTCTTTATCAGCCACTCTAATATTGCATGAAATGATTGCGCTCATATGGCTAGTGAAGACACCAGACAAAACAGCCACTTTAGAAGTATGAAATATACAGTTACTTAACAGGCAAAACATATAAAAACAGAAACCGGTAAATCTGAAGTTATTACAACTTTGGAATCTATGATTCTCCTCCTAATTAAATAAATCAAATAGTTTTGCTAGTTTGCTGCGTTTTAGTTTATTTTTTAGCAATTCAGCAAAAACTTTTTTCCCTGAGGCAGAATGTTAGAAGTGAGCAGTTAGAAAATATTTCATGAAATAATAGCTCCCTCTCCTGTTTATGCGAGTTACTTAGAAAAAAAAATCACACTATTAATGAAACATGGCAACTTGCTGCTGTGAGCAAAAATGAAGGGAAGAAAATACTTTCTTGTGGCAATTAAAATTGAATTCACCCAAATGTCATAGAAGTTTCCAAACTGTCATGCCGGACAGATTATACTGCAAACTAGGCAGGCTAATATATGTACCGCTAAAATAGGCTTAAAAGGAAAAAGGCAGAGCAGAGATGATTAAAATGGGCCTAAATTTACTTGCAACCCCGTATGAGGGGTTTTCTACAGTGTGCAGCTGTTTTTGGATCAATCATTGGGCAGAACACTGCAAGGAAAAGGTAAGGCTTATTGGTTACAGGGTCGATAGGTTTAATTACTCATCAGGGAAGTTGCCAGGGAAGGATTATATCCATTTAAAGCAAAACCCAGGACAATCTTTTAGATTCCAGGGCCTGCCGATTGCCTTCCCCCGGGGCATCCCTAATTAGGATGCCCCCGTGTGAAACCACCCAGATTTTTCCCCCCAGTGGCACATGTGCGGGCCATTTGCCATCTATGTACGATAATTCGGCAAATGATTCTAACTGTTTACTATGGGAGTGAGATCGGCTGCATCTCCTGTATCTTCGGGCTGTGAACATGCTCGGGCTGTGAACATGCTCGGGCTGTGAACGGGCGGGAGCACGGGTGCCGCTGTGGATGAAGCCGCTCTCGCTCCCTTATTGAAGTCTATCAGAGCTCTGATTGGACGAGAGCCTGTGCATGTGTCATTTGACCGAGAAGAGGTGCGTTTTTCTGGGAATCCTGGGGATGCCCCGGGGCATGGAACAAAACCTGGGATAGTACAAATCCTGGGTTTTGTTCCGTTTTAAGGAATACCTAGCATCAGGCATAGAGTTGATTGAATATGCTTCTGTTCTGATGCAACTCAATCTATTTTTTTCTAAGCATTTTGGTTTGGCAATCTAAGTCTTTGGAAAACTGAGTTGTATATTCTGGTCTCTGGAAAAGCCACTAAAGCAGCCAAACTCAAGGCTGTCGTTGTGCAAATTAAAAAAAAAGAGGTTCCCTTTAGCCAGATAGTGTATTTTTAGAATGAAAGAAAAATCCCCCTTTTACCTCAACAATATTTTTCCTTCAGATAATAGAGTTGATTCAGAGCCCCTTTCACAACATTTTTTTGTGTGAAAATTTCCATTCTCGTCCATTTTTTCCCCTCGTCTGATTCAGCAGAGCCTTTTTTTCTGCAAGAATTTTTGTGTGAAATGTTTTCATTTTTGCATTATTTTGCGTTTGGTAGCAAGACCTCTAGAAAAATGTCAAGAAAGGGCTCTGAATCAACCCTATTGTCCTTGAGGTAACAGAGAGCAAGAAAAGGAAAAGCTGTAAAAAATGTTTGTATATACTGACCAGATGTCCCAATTTTGCTGGCACAGTCGCGGTTTGTGGTATTTTATCTACTGAAAACTTTGAGGATATTTAAATGGCCCACTTTGCTGACATTAAGGGACGGGGCTTTTGCACCAAATGCAGAATGGCGGTTGTCTATTCAATTTACAACTGCTGTGACTCTGGATGAATGGCGGAAGTGGAATATATGGATTGGCTAAGCACTGGCTCCATCACCAAATTTTTTAAAGAAGTTCATGGGATATATTTGACACTAATTGAAGTGGTATTAGAAGCTGGTGCAAGAACTGTGCCTATGTTTTGGCATTGAAGAGAATATGAGGCCGATTTATTAATAGCGACAGGTAGCGACAGATGAGCGACAGTAGCGTGATTTTCACAGCGCCCGCTAGTATTCGCTGTGCTTGGCCGTTGTTCGGCTGTTGACAGCGACTCAGTCGGTGTGCGGTAATGTTGAATACGGGGTTAGGAGTCGCTGTTTGACTGGGTCTGCGCTGTATGGGAGCGCATGACAGCGAATGGCCATAGCGAACGTCTCCCAGCATATTCATTAACAAATCACGCTCAAAAAATTCTCGCGCTGTGAAATGCATGTTTAAACCCCAGAGCGCTGGCGGCGATGGGTTAAAAGTAGTTTTTTAACCCCCAAACAACCATATTTTTGTTAAAAAAAAATAAACATGTTTTTATAAACATTTTGTTATATGAATACATTAATATCAGACCTGTAATATCAATTCTGCACAAATTTCTTTTTTTTTAATTTTATTACCTTAAAAAAAAAAACTAACATTGCAGAAGTGGTCACAGAATTTTTGACATTTAAAAAAAAAAAAAACATTAATATCAATTAATTATGAATATTTAAAGATTTCTCCATTGAAATGCATTGGAGAGCGCCAGGTAGCGAGAGGTCAAACCTGGCGCTGTGATGGGATTAGCAGCGGCGCTGTTCGCTGAAGTCTGCAACATGATGAATCCCGCGCTAGCTGACGCTCTCGCCGGTGCTAGCCTCATTTAGCGTGATAAATGCGTGATTGTGTTCGCAGCCTGGCGTTCTGGAGTCGGTAGCCGCCGATAGATGGCGCTACCTGGCGCTACCTGGCGCTAGTGAGACACTACCTGGCGCTATCCCTTGATAAATAAGGGCCTATGCCTTGATAAAATGCCTAATATTTTGAAATGAAGGCCCTTGTTTGGATTTATGCCATTATTGGCTCATTATTTATTGGCGCTAATTTGGGCTTACAGAAGGTTAAATAAAGCTAGATCAATCTTTCCAAAATGCTGTTTCGATCAACCCTAAACAGAATCAACAAAGTTCTGGATGAATTCTAGAGTTTAATTTGTTTCAGCGTTATTGCAGAAAGGGTCCCTTGCAGTAGGGCCAGTTATCTAGAGGGAAGGATTTTGTATTACATGTATATTATTGTGCTCATTTATTGGCCACAGTTAGCATATATATGCAAATTAGGTCCTGATCGGGGTGTCCCGTGGGTGAGGCCCAGAACCAAGGATAGTGAAAATCCTGGTTTTGGTCCACTTTAACAGGTCTAGAAGAGTTGGGCGAATTTGCTGGAGATTCTTGTAAAAGCAGACCTGAAATCCTTGTCAGGGATCAAGCTCATCCTAGTCTTCCACTCTTTCACCTGCTGTCTTCTAGAACAGTACCCCTTTTTATGCCAAGTTCCCTCTAGCGACAAGCAATTACAACCAAGTACCCCCAAGGAGATCAATAAGTAGCCAAGGTAATGGGCCTTGTAGCACTTTTTCAAGCAAGAAAGAATAATATTTTACAGACTTGTCAGACCCCCCCTTGTTGGCGCACCCTTGAACCTTGCCAAGTAACCCCTGTTCCGCAGGTTGAGAAACAGTGCTTTCGAACACCAGAACTAATAGATTCAAGAGAAGCCTTTTTCCACTAGCCATCTACTCTTAAAATGCATGGGTAACCTACGTGAATATATTGTGCTGCCTAAAATTTGTTAACCTCACTAACTGATTAAGATTGTACTATGTAAATCAGTGACATATTCCTAGTTCATTCACCCTTTTCCTCTTCTTGCTACATTTCCTGATTCCCCTAAAGTCTCAATGGACCCCTTTGTGGTGTGTCATGACATGTGTATGATAGATACAGTATTCCCAAATAAATCAGGCCTTGTCACCCCACCAGTGTCTTAGTCCTTCAGTTCTAAAATGTTTCATTTGTGCTAAAACATAAAGCAACAGACACCAAATACATACAAAATAAATAAGGAAAGTGAGAGAGTATTCCCCCGAGCCCAAAAATGAATGCACTTGCGTAGAAAGCATTCCCCCTATGAGTTTTGTATGGGTAGAACTGTGTTAGCCAGGACTACGAAAGAGAGGTATTTAGGGTAATAGAACAGTAAAAGCTATAGGAGTGAGTGGACAATGTAGCCAGGCAGAAAGAGGTTGTGATGCTGCTGAATAGAGCTCTGGTGAGGCCACAGTCAAAATACTGTGTACAGTTCTGGAGACCTCTGCGCCCCCACCTCTGTGGGACTGATTGTGACATCTAGACATTAGTAACTAGTGGAGCAGGGAGGGAGGGGTGAGCAAGGGCTTGAGTGGCAGTGCTGAGGGGACCAGTCTAACCTAACACTGATGGAGGGCGTGTTAATGTCACAGGGGCCTCAGGCTTCAATTTGTGGTCAGGATCGAGGGGATGTGCGGGAGGCACTAAAGAGAGAAGAATATCCTCTTCTATTCAGTGACTGGAGTGAATAGACGCTGGAGCGACAATGCATCAGATAATGGATTTTCATGTCTGACTGGTGAATCTATCTAAATATTTGAAATAATTGAACGGGACAGTCCAGGCAGTTTCCAAGTATTCAAAGTAACTCTCTCCCTGCCTCATCCCCTGGCACTGAGGCAGGTCGGGGAGTATTTTGAACACCTGAAAACTGTCTGGACTTCAGGTGCAATGCCTGGCAGGCTGAAAATGGAGAGGGTAATGTGTCCAGCCCAACGCTGGAAACACCCAAAATCAGCATTGGATCCTGGGTTACGCAAGTGGTTTTTCTTGTTGTAACTTTAAATATACTGAGTACTTGACACTGCCAGGACTACCCCTTTAATGATAGAACAAGGGGGTACAGCCTGATGCTAGTTGGAGGAAAGATTAGGAGCAAGGTAAGTAAATATTATTTTACTGAAAGTGAAGAGTAGTAGATGCTTGGAACACATTTTCGGCAGATGTGATGGCAAAGTCAACAGAAAGGTTACTTTCACACTACGGCTCTGCAATCACAAGTAAAACGCTGGCTATAGAGATCTATAGGCACTTTCACATACCAGTGGGGTGATCACGCAGTGATTTCAGACTGCTAGGAAAAGCTCTGCAAGCAGAGTTTTTGCAGCGATGGCGCATGTATAGCAAATAGCGATCACAAGTGCGATTGCTACTAAAATGCCGGTCAACCGCTGTTGCACAGGTGCAAGGCATAGATGCTACTAAGACTTGCTCCAGTTCGAAACACGCCAGCCTAAGTCAATTAAAACATGCCTGGGTTAAGCATACATCTATATAGATAAGAGCAGACTACATGGACCATGTGGTCCAGCAGCTAATCCTATTTAACTCTATATACTAGTTTAAAGGTTACCTAGTACCATTTCTTTAGGCAAATGTATCATTGTTAGGCCACAGCTGAAAATACCTATACATTGGCACCCAAATGTAAAATGAATATTTGTAATGATAACAAAAATCTTATAATGTTAATTATTAATAGATTCAGTGATCTAAAGATGTATTTTTATGATACAGATATATATCTCAGTTCAAGTTTAACCAGAAAAAATTCACCTAGAGTACATACAATAAATGTGGACAGGGGATTTTGTTTATATTGTTGTTTATATTGTTGACTCTGCATATTACAGTACAATAGTACAAGTACAATATGGCTGGCAGTTATAAAAGTCAAAGCTTTTGAGCTTGTACTTTGTCAGTCTCTTGATTGAAATGTACCCTTACATTATATGATGTGTATTGCAATCAGCCCATGGATTCATTTCATTAGACAAGCCTAAAAACAACTAAAACGTAAAAGAAAAGAAACATACTTACTTGCTGTTATGCTGTTTTTACCCTCATCACAGCTTCTTCTAGAATGTCCTTTGGATTCAGGCAATGAAACCGGTCGAGAGCAAAAACATTTCTGGAAATGGAAGAGAGGATCTTTCAAGTTTTGTATCTGAAATAAACTGCCACACTATACTTTTGTTATTCAATTGGAAGACAGAGTCTTTCTGACAGTCCAACATTGTAAGCCGTGGCCCTGCTGGGCACAGCGGGAGTCAAACGCTGACTACCATCTGTCAGAGCTTTAGACTTTTAGCATCTACACCTTTACTACACGCTGCAAAAAGATACTCAAGGCCGCTGTCACACTTTCTTTATGAATTGATCACAGCGGACAATAATTATATTGATTTTCTGGGACATTAATAGAGTCTGAGACATTCTGTCAAAATAATTAGTTGCTGAAAAATGCACGTGCAAAATTTAGGATTAAATCTAAGTCATGCATTTTGTGGCTATTTTACTGCAATAATAATCATTTAAAGAGAATCAAATTATTGTCAGCAAAGCGAAAATTAACACAAATTTCTTTTCAGTTTTTTACCCAAGTAAACCCCCAGACTGGTTCCCCAAACTGGTCTCTATAAAGACAGCCACTAAGGCGTAAATAACACATAAGACATGAGACACTACATAAGACTAACAATGATACACATCTTCTAAATAGCAAAGTAAATAGCTAGACATACAGTAATTAATATAGATAGGTCAATGCTATATACTAAGATGTACAACAACTGACAAAAGGCTCGGTTCACGCATGAATTCTCGCACACTCGTATGATTCAGGGTAGATATGCAAGATGATCCAGGTCGTGCTGAAGCACGTCAGAAAGACACGTGAGATCACTTGCACTAAGCCCTATTTTAGCAAAAAGTTATATGCAGCAAACCTATTTTTGTGAGAATTAAAAGCATTCTCACAGCTTTTTCATTACAAATCAAACTCAAATGCAGCTCCAAATGTTCAACTGACTGTTCCTCCTTTCTTCTACATACCATACTTTGGAGAGTTTTTGTTCCCTATACTGAGTATGGAAATGTATTATTTATTTTATAACGTTTAGTATTAATGCCTAACATGTGTCTTATGACATGACTCTAATACCTCTGTAATAATCACACAATGTCATACTTGTTATTTAACCCCCCTGGCGTTATGATAGAGGCAAATGTAATGGTAACGAAAGCGTTACCATTACATTTGTCTCTGACACACGGCTCCGCCCCCATGAGCCTCTGCGGCTCACAGAGACGGAACCCGGAAGTGCGACGGACGCCGCAGCCGCGGCTCTCACCTGCGATCGCAGCGGGGACATCGCTGGATCGCAGGGAGAAGGTAAGGAGACTGCGCCACCCTGCTCCTCTGCCAAATAGATCCCGAGCGTGACTCGGGGTTACCGCTACTTACAGCGCAAATTAACCCCGAGTCACGCTCGGGATCACCGCTGAGGAGGTTAAACCTAATATTTAATCTGTTTGCTTTTTTTATATTTACATTTTTGGTGTTTAACTTATTTAAAGATATCAGTTTTTATGGAAAATAACGTTAAATTCTTTTAAAATTAAAGCATTGGTAAAATCTGAAGAATTAAAAATATTTTAGAAAAGCCATTATAATCACCCGAGCGCATGGACAGAGAAGATTTATCAATCTCTCAGCAAGGAATTCGTCAAAATTTCTCCACAAATGTTAAATAACACAACAAAAGCACCATTCTTGCCTGCAAAAAGATGGTGGAAATTTCTAGCCTGTCTCTGAGGGCCTTATTTAAGAAACGCTAATGCCACGTAGTGGCATGTAGCGGCTGATGTTTTTCGCGAGCGTCACTAGCAAGTAATATTTAGGATGCAATGTAGCTCCATGTAGCGTTCCATATATCAAGAGCGTTGAGTGCTTTGTCTTCACCTGTGCTGTATCCCTACAGCGCCACATAACATCAGGTGCTCAGTGTCGTTCTCTCATTGACTTCAATTAGCCATTCCAGTCTTGTTTTTTTTTGATGACTTCTGGTTAGCATTTTTTATTTATTTATTTTACTCCGTCAAGTGACACTGGATCTCTGGCCTGTTCAGAATGTTTTTTTTGTTCATTATTGTACTTGGGGTTACCTGCTGCTAACTTGCGTTTTCATGCCTGCCACTCGTGTGTCTTGTCCTTTGTATGTCCCTAATGTCATTCCATGTGTTTTTGCTTGATCACTGTGCTGTCATCCACAGTTAAGGCCTTTTTTCTATTGCACCTGCCACTGTATGTCTGCTTATCGTGGTTTCAGGGTGGCAGCGCTGGCACTGTTCATTTACATATTAAATACAAATGATTTCTGGCCCTCCTCACTGGCTCTACCTGTAGCTATGTCCATTGGAAAAGAAACAAACAAGACACAACGTTAGGGGTCTCCTACGGCGCCGAACACTAACAGCCCCATTTGCATATGGCTGTCGTTGTGGTGAGGGGCTAACAGCGTCTATCCCAATATCTTGAAAGTGAACCAAAAGTCCAAATAGATCATTAGTTCACTGCCAAAGGGCCTCTTGATTTGGGATACATAGCGGTGGTGTGTAATGGTACAGAAAGCCCAAGAATCAGCTAGAAATTAACTTCTTCCAGGTTCCTGCAAAGGTCAAATGTGGCAGAGAGCAGGGCACACTGTGGAGCACTGCTTCCTCTGAACTGCATTTCCAGCAACCTGATTGTCTGCAAGTTCTGCACTCTTCCACACTTGACTGCAGTGTGAACCTGGAAGATGTGACTATGGGCTCGATTCACAGTTGTGAGCCTATGCATTTGTGCACTTTTTTTGAGCGCCAAGATGCGCTTGGGCTTCCTCCTGATTTATGGTTTTCAAAGTTGAAATTTAAAACATTTTTAAGGTGAGCGTGCCAATGTGTAAACTTACCCTTGAAATTCCCTGCAAGCGCAAATTTGGTGCCCCAAACTGGTGTCTGTGACTGACTTAAAAAGCGTGCGCAATTGTGTCAATTTCCAGAGTGAATTTCCTCCAGCAAAAAGCAGGAGTAAACTGTTGACATCACTGACTAACAGGCTTATTTCATTCCTAAAACACATGCCGGCAGCATCTGGTATGTTTCTTAGCAGTGAAAGTGGCAGCCGCAAGTTCTTTTTCAGTATTTTTACTTTTTTATTTTGTGGAGAAAAAATGTATTAAAAAGTTGTCAAAGTTGACAAATAACAAAAAGTTTAAAGGTATAAACACCAAAAAGGTGGATATATAAAAAGTTAATAAATAAAACAAAAAACATTAGCAGTTCAGTTCATCCGACACAAAACATGGGGAAAAACAACACTGGAGGTTAACTGGAATCAGGATATTCCCAATAAAATATGACACCTAAAAATATGGAGAACACAGGTGACCGGTAATACCCTCCGATTTGAAGAATAGAGATTTGGCGAATACACAGAAGCAGGAGAAACAAAATCGCTAACAATAAAGAAAGGGGAGAATCATGGGGGCCTTCGGGACCAGTTAAGGGCTCAGCCAACCAAAGTGTGTTGCGGGGTTAGGTTTTAAAAAAAGGTTACATTTTGAACATTGTACGGAGCACTGTTTAATCTATCATCCGCAAATGGAAGGAGTATGGCACAACTGAAAACCTACCAAGACATGGGTGTCCACCTAAACTGACAGCCCAGGCAAGGAGATGCAGCCAAGAAGTCACTCTGGAGGAGCTGAAGATATTCTCAACTTAGGTGCAAGGATCTATCCACAGGACAACTACAGTATCAGCCATGTACACTACAGTAGAGCTGGTAGAGACCAAGCTGGTAGATACATATCAGAACAGACTTGCAGCTGTAATTGCAGCTAAAAGTGGTCCTACAAAATATTGACTCAGGTATACTTGATACTTTGTGTTGCTGTATCACATAAAATCGTAATCTCAAATACAGTTGAATTAGGTTTTGAAAATGATTAAGAGGTATACATATCTTTTCAAAGCACTGTATAATGCTAAGTTTGACCCTGCTATTTCCCTGTTAGTCAGCTCCCTCCTCCTTCTGTACTGAAGCACTCATCTTTTTACTTTACATACTATATGTCTGCATTCACATATCATTCTGGATTCTTGTAATGGATCACTTGTTACCAACTCAACTTCAGATTCAACAAAATCGTGGAAATTAACCATACATACAGTTTAGTTCTGGTGAATCTGTGAGCAGTCGCCACCAGCTCAGATGTACAGTATGTATACATGTCCCCTGAATTGTATTTGTAACTAATTATAGTGTTGCAGTATTCAGCACTAACCAAGATTGATAGGAGACCTCCAAAATCTCAGCCTCTTAAAAAATGCAGTTTTGGATGCAGCTCAGTCATAATCACTAGAGATGAGCGAACTTCTCAAAAATTCGATTCGGGCGATTCGCCAAATTTCTCAAAGAAATTCGGGTTCGTCCGAATCGAACTTTAACGAATCGCTCATCTCTGGTGGGAGCGGGGAGGCCGGCTGTTTCCGCCGCCCGCTGACAGCGCAGCCGGTCTCCCCGCTCCCACCATGCCGGTAAGTGTTTGCTGTATAGAGGGAGCGGGGAGGCCGGCTGCCTCTATAAGTCACTAATAAGACCCCATATAGAATACTGTGTACAGTTCTAGGCAGAGCCAGATTATAGGCAGAGCCCACCCATGGGACTGCACCATTTGTTATGTCAATGTGACCTCTACCACTTGTTCATTAAACCAGACCTTCACCATGATTTATTGAACAGCCCAAACCCTTAAAAAGTGATTCCCCAGCATCTAAAATTAATATATTTTAAGTTTTTAGTCACTTACTTATTATTCTTTCCCCCACTGGGCTGCAACTCTGTTAAGGACTTTAGCATACAGGCGCCGCCATTTTGATTCAGAAGCATCACACTTATTGAGGAGAGGAGAGTGGGATAAAGTAGAGGGGGGCGGGTTACAGCTGTGCTTTGCTCAGACAGAGCAGAGCTGGGGTCAGGAAAAGGTCAGCAGTCCCAGAATGCAGAGCAGCACAGTCAGAAGGCACTTCCTGTTTGCAGGCTGCCTGATGTTCAATAAGCCACCATCTTGGATGTTTAAAGGCTCATAACATGCAGTGGATGCAGGTAGGATGATTTTAATGTGAGCAATCTGTATGTACAGGGTGTGGGAAACATATAAGATAGACTCTTAAAGGAACGCTTTAAGGTCATCGGGAGGACGAGACAGGAAAGATGCCAGTAGCAGCATGTCTGCAGCAGTAGAACAGTAATTATTTATCATACTCTCAGTTATGGTAGCAAGGGGCTTTTGCTTACTGCTCTGGGAGCGGCTTCCAATATACAGCAGCAAGATTTGCCTGGACAACAATGACGGATCCAGGATCATTTTTCCTATGAGATAAGGAAGTTTTTTTTGTTATGTTTGGAAACAACAGAACCCTATGGACTATGCAGATACAAATGTCAAATTCTTTAGCATAATCCTTCTCCCCCCCGACCCTTCCTCCCCCCCAATCTTCTTTCCCCCCCGCCCCAGTTCTTTGTTTTTCCACCCTTTAGATTACCCTTCACCCTTTGGCGCGCTTGACCAAGCCTGCATTCCTGCGGACTCACCTGTGGCAGTACAGACCATGGGGGCCGGGAACCCATGACCTGTATGGCCCTAGAATAGATAAGAGATAAGGTCAGGTAGGCCATACGAAGATGTTGACTGTTCTTGATGCTGTCATTTACTTCCTTACCTTCTCGACTTGTGTACATTGCAAATTATTAATACATCAACCTGATTTATGTGTAATCTTATGCAATTTTGAACGATTGCTTTTCCTCTCACCTCCCCTGTGTGGGATGGCATTATAATGCATAAGTTTCAAATATATGTAATGTTGGAAACTCAAAGCTTTAATAAAAATATTGAAACAAATTCTTTAGCATAGCCCATAGGGTGCTGTTTTTTTCCAATTCTTTTTAATTATTCTTACCTTATTGGATATGGATAAACAGGTTTCTGCACTGTCTACAACTAACACGTACAATAGTAATATTGAAGGGAGAGGAGACAATAAAACCAAACCCCAGAAAGGGGACTCCAACAAAAATTCACCAAAGCCCATCACATAATGAATTCATCATTTTATTAGCTACAATTAATAGAGGCATATAAAGCCAAAAAGGACAAGACAATTAGAAAAACAAAGAGAGCAATAGTGCAAGCTCCCTTGAACAGGCTAGTGCTTAACTAGAAATCTCTTAAAGCAGAATTCCAGTCACAACCCCTCCACTGGCACTGAGACAGGATGGGGGGGAGGATGGTTACAAATTAAAAAACACCTTACCTTATCCACAGGCCAGTCCTGCCCCTCCGGTCTCTGTGCGGCCTCCACTGAGAATGATACAAAGCTGCATCCCCCATCTCCATGCGTGCTCCAGGCCCATTCAAGTGAAGAGGCAGATAGGAGCACATAAGGACCAGGGGGTTGCGGTGCTGTTCATTTAAGATAGCGGTGCCCAAGATTCGGAAAGATGGAGGAGTGGCGATGGCCCGAGGATCAGGTGAGTGTTTTTTCTTTGTAACCCCCCATCCTGCCTCAGTGCCAGGGTAGGGTAGCAGGGCAGGGGGAGGGGTTGTGAATGGAAACTGCTTTAAGGGCTTAAAAACAACCTGAAATACAAAGTGCTAATACAATGTGACAAAGTATCCTCAAAAATGAAAAAGTATGTAGATGGAAAAATTAAAAGATAAAATTAGCAAAGTGTAACTGAAATGTATAGAGCAGCAGGCTGACAACAACAAGTGGCATAGGAGGCCACGGGCATAGGTTCTGTTGGGCCTACCCCTGGCCTATGGCAGTGACAATCTTCCTACATTTCCTTAGTGCAGTATATATTTCTACTTATATTGTTTGTCTGTCATTTGTGGTTATTGTTGCACTTGTGGAGCCAGAGGATGAATTACACTTTGCTACTTTCATATTTTTATGTTTCCATGTACATACCTGTTCATTTTTAGGGATACTTTGTCACATTGTATTAGAACTGTATATTTTAGGTTATTATTTATATCTCCTTTTAAGCACTAGTCACTTTATTGTGTTTTCTCGGGCTGTTAATACCTTGATATTATCTGTTGACACATGAGCAGGGATATATATCTGTCTTAGCACTCGGCCTGTAATTACATTGTTGCTGCTCTGTTTATTGGGTATTATCTGAAGTGTATTGTCTACTGCCTTATATTATTGCAACTAATTGCTGCTATTCGTTTTGTGAGTGTTAACTGTTCAGGGGAGCTAGCGCTCTTGCTCTCTTTGTTTTTAGAATTGTCTTGCTCTTTACAGTTTTATATGCCTTTATTAATTGTACCTAAAAAAATGATTCATTCTTTATGTAATTGGCTTTGGTGATTTTTGTCCATGACTCATAAAGCTGCTCCATAACATGCCATCACCAGCTCTTCCACAACCCACAAATTGAAGTGAAGAAAGTGGTTTTCTTAGAATACGTAACATATTTACATAGAATTTTGAGATGCTTTGAAATGGCACATTTTACACTGATCCCAAGGGGGATGCAAAATTGGTATGATGAAACCGATAGAGATCGTGCACAATCGTGCTACTAAATTATGGCAAGTGTAATTGAAACGCAAGAGCTAAAAAAATCCTGTGTCAACAAATGGTTAATATTCTAGAAGAAAAGGGAACCATAGAATCATTCTATGGTTCCCTTTTTACCAAGGGAGATACAGTCAGAGGAAGATAGTGGGTGCCTGGACAGGCACTTTAACTCAATTTATATATCCGTTCAGTGGCTATATGGAGACCCAGGCGAATGGACCACACTGGGGGTCTGCTGGGCTGATTTTTCTAACTCCCTTATCCAATCCAATACCTCCCCTGTATCCCCAAAAAGAACACCCTTCCCATTAAGCCTCTTGGCTGTGAGGGGCATACTTACTCTTGCCACATTATCTGCCCCTACATTACTAAAGATACTGTACCATTTATTTAAGAGCTGCTATATCAACCCCTGCCAATGATCCACACCACAGCCTCAGACCATTTAGAAGGCTCAGTGGGGATTTTGCAGGCCAGTAATATATCAGGCTGATATTTGGCCCCATTCTGCCCAGTCCATTCTATCTACCCATCCCACTTTCCCCAAAACCTTCCCCTCACACAAGGCTCCTATCTAGACAGTGTTCCACCTTCAAT